>JANHFK010005663.1:149415-160650 GCA_036250565.1 Sibynophis collaris
GGGAGAACTTGCACAATTGGTGGCTGACTAAATACTTTTTTGCCCCACTGTATGTTTTATTGTTTTGCACAATTCAGTCTTTGCCTGAATAAATTTGATACTTGGCTCATCATCAGGGAAACCTGGTTAGTATTTTCTTCAGTTTTGGTATGGCTGAGAGGCAGATCCTCTGGCAACTGAGGCATGAAGAAATGCATGGCAGCGGCAACAGAGGAGTCCCAGAATGACTGCTGTAACTATCCCTAAGACAAGAATTTTTAACAAGTGGAAATTTGGTAGCCAAGAGAAGAGTCTGGATAAGTAAAGGAAATTTTGCCATACCCAATGTTCTATGCCAAGTCTTTTAGATGTTTGATGTCTTGCTCTATTATGTCTGAGTTTTCAGTCAGATTAAAGCAACAAAGTCCACTAAATTCTTCACAGCCATGTTTATGTCTTAATAGTAAGTAATCAATGGGGCTCAATTTTTGAGTTTAGCTTCTCTGACCTGTTCAGAGCATGTAATCCCTGTGAGGTGGAATTTAGACTCTTGGCCAGGGTGCATGCCAGGCTATTTATACTTCTAGAATTGTGTACTGCAAGCACTGGCACTCCTGCTAGTGAGGCTGCCAATGCTACATATTCAACTATGGATAATGGTAGAGTTTTTGAATCGCAGTCTGAGGTTAAGGACTGGAGGTTTCTCCTCTATCGTCTCTGCAGTGAAGGTATTAACATAGTTAACTGCTCTAGATTACATGATCCCCCAGTAGAATTTGCTGGCAAATAGTAGTAAGTCTTTGTCCCACATAATAGGTACCAGCCTGGAGGAAGTCTCATATAGCAATAGCACTTAGACTCATATACCACTTCATAGTGCTTTTACAGCCCTCTCTAAGCGGTTTACAGAATTAGCATATTGCCCGCAACAATCTGGGCCCTCATTTTACCCACCTTGGAAGGATGGATGGCTAAGTCAACCTTGAGCTGGTGAGATTTACTGTATTTACATACTAAAATACTATAGTATTTACTGTATTTACATACAGCATATGGCTGTAAGAAAAGGAAATAATCTCAGCGTGATTACAGGTTAATTCAGTAATGTTGAGGTCTTGCTAAGTGGGGACCCTGGAGGCTTGGCAGCCTGCTAATTTAAAGCATGTGGCTAACTGGATGAGTGTAGCTATGCATAAGGTGTACATACTCCTATCCTTGAGGTTGGAACTGATGCCCCAATCAAAGATGGTGGAGTATGTGGCTGTGAGAGGGAAATTTCTGAGCTTAGTGTGATTTATTATGGCCTCTGGCATAATTTATAAGTATACAGTACATTTTAACAAGGTTCTTCCGTTCTCCCCTCAGTCCCTCCCTTCATTTACCTTGGTTTCAAAAAAAGTCTGTAGTGCTCATTCCTCATTTTTAGGGTCTTTCCTGAGTCACAATGGTGGCACTCTTGGCACTGCTGTTGGTTCTGAGCTGTGGTTGAAGACGGCTGGTTTTATATGAGTCCAATGTATCCAGGTGTCTCTTTCCATGATTTTGTCAGCTGTCTGAGTGATTAGTAGGATCTGGAAGAGTCTTTTCCACTTTGGCTGCAACTGAGTTTTTCTAGTAAATGATCTAACCCAGATCCAATCTCCTGGCTCAAAGGGGTGAAGGGCTTCTTCCAATGGCAGTGTTTGGGTTAAGGCACTTTGTTTTCACAGGGTCTGGAATCCCTGATGTAAGGCTGTAAGATAGGAAGACAGAACCATATCCTCCCGTTCTGAACTCAAGGAATGTGATATAGGCCCTTTAATGTGTCAGGGGGTCAGCAAAATAGAAGTTCAAATGGGGAGATGCCTAGGACTCAGCATGGTCTTATTCTTATATGAAATAGTGCTATGGGGAGGGCTTGGGATCATGGTAGGTGGGTCTCTTGGTAGATTTTGTCCAATAGGGTTTTTAGTTCCCTGTTCTGTTGTTCTACCCCCACCACCACCACCATCACCAGAAAAACCAGGGTATCAGGGCGAGTGAAGGTTTTGGGTGATTCCAAGGGCCTGTAGTAATGACTTGCAACACAGACTGTGTCCCTCGGTCCATGTCCAAAATGCTTGATACCCTGAATCTGGGCATGGTGTCTTTTAAAGAAGCCATGCTGTTTCAAGGGCAATGGCATGGGAAAGCCTCTAACCAGTGAATGAACTGATCCCTACACACTAAAACATACTGGAAACCATTTGGCCTGGGAAACTGGATGTAATCTAATTGTAATTTCTCAAAAGGGCATTGTGGCAATGGTCTTCCTCCTGGGTGTATGGCTTTTCTGGAAGAGGCATTATTAGCCTGACATGTCTGGCAAGTTTTAGCTATGTGGATGGCTTTGCTGTAGGAGGGAGAGAGCAAGGAAGCCCAGATAGTTTCATGGAGGGACATGACTGCAGTTCCTGAAACCCATGTCCCCTCATGCATGCAAGAAGATCCATCTGTAAAAAATTCTATGTCGGGATTTTGCAACAGGATGAGAAGAATTGCAAAGACATCATGGGGAATTTGCAGGATTAGGGGGTGCCCCGAAACCAGATCTCTTGAACATTTAACTATTTCTATGGCAGATGCCACAGCTCTTAAACAGGGGACTAATTGCTAGGCCACTGGGTCTAATTGGACTGAATAGTAAGCTACCGGTCATAACACTGGGCCAAAATTTTGTGCCAGCACACTTGAGCCCATGCCCTAATTTTCATGAAGAAAGAGACTTTATGGTAATCTGGGATGCTGAATGCAGGGGCTGAAGTTAAAGTTTGTTTTATTTTCTGGAAATTTTTCTCTAACAGTTTTGTCCATGAAATGGGATCTGGGATGTCTTTGGCTATCAGCTGGGAAGGGGCTTTGCTAGTTCTCCATATGAGGGAATTCAAGGGCAACAGAAACCTAGGACTCCGATTTCTGGTTGACATTGCAGCGGGAACAGCTGGAAAATAGAGCTCCACCAGGCTCCATGAAATGCAGCCAGCAACTGATTGTGGGAGACCCTACAGGGTCAAGTTGCCCTGGAGGAGTGGTGAAGAAAGAAGAGGCACTTCATTGATCACTAATTATTACATCTCATTGATCACAAGGAAAACGCAATTTCCTGTTGATCCAAAGAAAGCTCTCCCACATGGCAGCAGGGACGATGGCCATCTTGGTCTGTCATAAGCTGGGACAACCAGGACACTAAGATTTTGTGCTGGAGCGGTCCTTGGACAGAGCAGTGAACTGGGTGAGATAACTTCCAACTTTTACCCTAAATATTTAATTAGCCTACATGCAAAGCTCACAGGTTGCTGCAGCTTCTGTGGGACTATATTCCCCCAAAGTAAATAACCCCATTGAATTGACAGCTCGTGTTGCTGTTCTTGAAAGCACAAGAATTCTGCGCTGACTGGCCCCTTTGGCCACCCCCTTCACACCCAGTTGAGCACTTGGATGATTGCCTTGTCCTGGTGGAGTGCTTGGTGATTTTTCTCACCCTAGTGGGGGTGAGGTCTTCAATTAGTAGGATCGAGGCTGCTGGGGCTGGGTCTTCTACTGCAGTTGGGAGCGGCCATTGACTGAGAGCATCGGCATGGCTCAGGGTCTTACCCAGACAATCTGCCAGATGGTAGTTGTATGCTGCTAGGAATACTGTCCAGCGTGTCATGCAAGGGGACAATACTTGTAGCGTTTGGTGATCCTGGGCAAGTAGGCCTAGTAGTGGTTTATGGTCTATCACAAGGTTGAAGCATCAGCTATATAGGTATTCATGGAAGCGTTTGACTCCTGTGATTGCAACCAAAGCTTCTTTGTCTAGTTGACTATAATTCCTTTCGACCAATGACAGAGTTTGTGAAAAGAACGCGATTGGAGCTTCCTGGTGCATTACAATGGTCTGTGCTTCAGCTGTGGCATTATCTACTGGTAACCGCTGATAGGCTTGGGCAAGGTCAAGTTTGGCAAAGACCCTCCCTTCGCCCAAAGAGTGCAGTAGATGTTGCACGACTGGCACATGGTATGCGTTTTGTTGCAGCACCTTATTTAAAGTACATTTATAGTCCACGCAAATGCGGACAGAGCCATCTGGTTTGATAGGGGTCATAATTGGGGTCTCCCAGTTTGCATGGTCAACCAGTTCCAGGATTCCTTGTATTATAAGTTTGTCTAGTTGTTCATCTACTTTTGGCCGTAACACGAATGGCACACGCTGCAGCTTCATGTGGATGGGAGCAACCTGGGGAGCAAGGTCGAAGGATATGGGCATGCCTGTATACTTGCCTAGGTCCCCTTCAAAAACATCAGTGAATTCTCAGATCAAAGTCTCTATTTTATTGTTGCTGATGGAATTGATGCCACTGACTCCCAGGCCCAGGGAGGCGAACCAATCCAGCCCCAAGAGCCAAGACAGGGAGCCATCTACCACGATCAGATATAGGGGCCCTGCAAAGTCTTTAAATTCTACTTGAAACGTACCACTCCCGATGATAGGGATGTTGTTCCCTTGGTAGTCCCAGAGGTGGAGGTGGCAATACTTCAGCTGTTTCTTTGAATTTTTTGGCACCAGTCTTTTAATTGTGCTCCAGAACACGATAGTCATGGAGGACCCAGTGTCCACCTCCATGCAACAAGGGGATCCCTCAATCATGAAGGTGACATGGATCTTTTTAGTGTAGGAGAGGCTGGCTTGTCTGATGACTGTGCCCTTTGAAATGGCAAAACAGTCTGCTTTTGCTGTCTTTGTTATTTCAAGTTTTTTTATTTTATATTGTTCATGCATATCAATGCTTGAATAGTGTGATATCTGGGTACACTATCTTTTACTATCACCCTTAAATTCTAAACCTTCCTTTTGTTCTTTCATATACCTTCATGTCAATATATCTATATCTATATATTTATTATTAGTCCCCTCTTATTTCTATCTCAATTTTGTTTTGGTTTTTTTCCCCTTCCAATATCGCTATAATGTTTAAAAACATAGTTTTTTTTCCACTTCCTTTAGTTAACTCTTCACATCAATTTATATCAGAAATCCATCCTTCAATCTTTCATTATTCTTTGCTTCAATGTACCCTCCTTGTACCAATCACAATCATTAATACATAATTCTATAATATAGAATATAATTCTATTAATACACATATGTATATTATGGTGAATTCTTTCATTTTCTAATCACCCATTTTTTAGTTCCAATATTTCACTGTTAATCATGTTTTTATCCATTTTTAATATTTCAAATTCTAATTTAACTTGTTTCATTCTTATTTATACTTCTCCTATTTCCCTTATTCCATTCTTCATATCTATTTGGATTGAAATGTTTTTTCTAGTATCCATTACACTACTTTTAATTAATTCTGGGGTGACTAATTACTATGCAGGAATGGGATGAGGGTGGGAAGACTCATACTATTGTCTTCTTGTTGCATTAACTGATAAGATGATTTGCCAGGTGGCAGTATGAAATCAGTGAATAAAATGACTTTCTGATTACAGCTATAGTATTATTGATTTATAGCAAGGTGCATACCATTATAACAGCTCACTCCATTATTACTAGATTAGTAGTTGGGTTGAATCTGATTCTTTAAGAAGTCCTGTTGAAGAGTAGACCATATATATGCATTAAGTGTTTGTTATTTTGTCCTAAAAGTAATAGTATCATCCTGAGCATGGCATAGGGAAGAAACCTTACCATTCTAGACTGCAGATAATGTAACAAGGTCTGAAACTATTGAAAGGCAAATTCAGATTAAATACTAGAAGAAAGTATCTAACAGTAACATTAGAACCAGATATTTATCAGGGATGTGTTCACTTGGATTCTTGCACTGGGCAGATGGTAAATTCATTTAAATCATATTTTCAAATAATATTATTCTTGAATAACCCTCAGAATATCTTGAAAGGCTGAAATTGTTTTAAATATATAAATGTATTTCATAGCTTATGTGACAAAATTTATGCTGAGTCAGTGTGTCATAGATCAGTGTTAATTATTATACAGCCCAAGTTTATTTTGTGATGACAATGCTATAAAAACAGTAGTTAAGACAACTTTTTCTTATGGACTTCTGAAAGCTATTACAAGTTTGCTTTGTTAAGTTTGAAATGTGGTAATTTACTGAATTTGAATTCAAAAACTGGTAATTGTCAAGCTAAGAAACAAAATCATATAGAATTCTTTATTGGCCAAGTGTGATTAGGCACACAAGGAATTTGTTTCCAGTGCATAAGCTCTCAAAGTACATACAACAACAGTGATAAGCAACAAAGTTATAGTCATAAGAAGATAAAAAGATAGGTAATAGGGAAGATGAGACTAATGATGGTAATACTGCCTTTTTAGATAGTTTGACAGTGTTATGGAATTAGTTGTTTAGCAGAGTGATGGCATGGGGGGGGACTATCCTTGTGTCTAGTTGTTCTGGTGTGCAGTGCCCTGTAGCGTTGTTTTGAGGGTATATTTTCACAGCCCTCTCTATATATCTTCAGCATTCTTTAACTTAGACCATAAAGAATTAATTTGGAGATATAACCTCTAAAAAGAATATATGTATTGTATCATTTTTGCTGAAATCAGGATATTGTCCTGTATAAAAAAATAGTTATAGCAGAGATTAATCCTTTAACATGTCATGAAGGACTTGGTTGCCAGCTTTCTCTGAAGGGAAATAGTTTCTATGACGTATTCAAGAAAACTAACTATTAGAATATTTGAATTGACTTCAGGAAATGATATGACACACAGTGTAATTTCGATGTGTAAAAAGTTAATGGATGCTTTTTTATTTGCAAAAATGTAGTTCTCACCAATTCTACAATTCTAGTGAGATCTAGTGTTGTACTACTTGCACTGAACATAGTAATGGAAGCTTGGTCCTAAAGCACTTCTTACTTCTATTATAGAAATAGTGACTTGTTTATTTATTTATTTAATAAATACATATACACCCCCCCTTTTCCAGGCAATATTTATGATTCCCACAAACCCCCCTCCAACATTCCGGAAGCCAGAGCTTTGGTCTGATGAATTTACTGACTTCGTGAAGAAATGTTTAGTGAAGAATCCTGAGCAGAGAGCTACTGCAACTCACCTTCTGCAGGTCAGTGTTGTACGCAGCTATTTTTTTTCCCAAGAAGCTATCAGCCCAGGAAAGTTTGCATGTGTACTCAGTCAGATGAAAATCTCCCTGTTCACCCCCACTGAATTACTTTTTCTCTACTTAATAGCTGATAGAAAATTCTTTGGTGTTTCCACAGTGAGTAATAGGAGCTCACTGCTTGGTAAGCAAGAAAAGGAAGATCTCTTCTTTCAGAAAAACTGATCTGAGGAATCCTTTTGATTTGCTGAGAGTTCTCCACTTTTATGATATTTAAACATGTTTACTTTGAACATGTTACATTTAGAATAATGCTATCTCTGCAGTCGGTATTACTGCAGTCAGTGCTGTTTCCTGCATCAAACAGAAATTAGCCAGAACATTTGGATATGAATTATCCAACCCTTTTCATTCTCATTATTTCTTCTCTTTATCCTTCTTTTGTGCCTATGTCACCCTTTCTTTTTAATGTAT
Source organism: Sibynophis collaris (assembly GCA_036250565.1). Taxonomy (NCBI): domain Eukaryota; kingdom Metazoa; phylum Chordata; class Lepidosauria; order Squamata; family Sibynophiidae; genus Sibynophis; species Sibynophis collaris. Next base: position 156,978 of record JANHFK010005663.1, read on the forward strand.
ACTTTTTTATATTGCATAATAAACACAAATATTAGTTCTTGGTGCTAAATGTTTATGTCTATATTTTATGTAATTATAATCTTAATCTTAAAAGAATTTGCTCTGTAATCATTTTCTTTTGGGAAAGTCAAGAGAAATGATTTCAAAAGCCCCCTCACTTTTTGGCTATTTTTTTGGTCCAGTATAGTACCGGTAGCAATTATAATGTTACAGAAGAATGTAATTGTTATATAGAAATATTATCTATATAACAATTCTTTGTTATAATGGATGTGGGCATTGAGTGAAAAATCAACAAAACAAATTTAGAAAAAGGAAAAAACAGTCCCTGGACAGTACAGGAACAAAAAGAGCATAATTTGTATTGTTGTTAAACTTGAGCAAGTTCGTTTTTCTAACTGATGTCATGGTCCATAATACACAGCAACATTTGATTGGGCAAAATACTGGCTATATAATATGAGAGAAAAAGGCCTTATTTTATATCCACAACTGAAACTGTATCTCTGAACTCATGCACAGTCTTGTGGGAAGGTGTCAGTGCTGTGTGCAGGAAATGAGTAATGATTTTTAGGGTAGGCATCCTGTGAAACTCCAGATGTTTCTCAGCTTCAGTTCTCAACATCCTTCACCACTAACTGCTCCTAGGGATATGCTCTAATAAGGGCCAAATTCACAGTACTGATAGAGAGGATGGAGATTTAAAAAAAAACAACAACCAGGAGTATAAGTTGTCTTTAAATAAATCTGTTTTTGTTGTATTTCAACTGCCCATTCTGATGATTTTAATTTTGCTTCATATATATTTCATCATTGCCAATAACTCAGTGATTTGTGTTCTGTTAGAATACAGGTTTCTCATGCTATAGTGGCTGCTCTGCTTATGACTGCTAATTTGCATTGTCAGCTTGTTAAAATGAATTAAAATGATATAACTGAATGAATTATAAAGTTTATTTTTCTATGTCAGGCTATCTTCTATTTATTTATTTACCACTTAATTCACATTTCCTTTGGACAATTATATCCTTAACTGTAAAGCACTTGTGTTTTGTTGTAACATTCTTCTCATGGTTGCTGTTTACCTAAACAAACAAAAAGAAAATCCTATTTAGTTGTAAAGCAGTTAAACAGATCATATGCTCTCTTATTCCAGATTTTAATTGCTGTCCAAAGGGAAATGTTCTCTCCTGCTGGTCTGTGAAGTTGATTGGCATGTTGTTCTAACATGTTACTTTATTTATACTGTGAATACATATTGTCTGTAGGCTCCATGTTGTATAACTCTATGAGTTTTATTTTCTAGCATCCTTTTATTAAAAATGCCAAGCAAGTCTCAATTCTGAGAGACCTGATTACTGAAGCTATGGAAATTAAGACCAAAAAGCATGAAGAACAGCAGAGGGAACTGGAAGAAGAGGATGAAAACTCGGTGTGTGAAAATTTAATTAAGTTTTCAAATTACTTTTGGCCTGTTAAACTGTCAAAATATTTAAGTAATATAGTTCTAATTGAGAGGATTTCCTTCCTCCTTAACAATCTCCAGTTCAAAAAGCAGTTTTCAAAAATATTTTGAAAAAAAATATGTTTTTTTAATTGATTTATGTGTGTAGTATTTGAATAGCACATGAACAACAATTTTCAGTTCCTTTTTAAAAAATAATGTTACCAATTTCTTAACTGATCTTTGAACGTATGGGAGAATAAATAGCTTCTAGGGAGCATCTGCAAAGATCCAAAGTACCCTCTCTAAATATGGCTACGTTTTGCCACATGTCAAATTATACAGTTGTATTTCCATAGTACTCATCTATGTAGCTCAGTAATGATTGGAAGCAGCATTCCAGGGCTTTGCAGGACTCTTTCATGAAATACTTAGGAAGAAGGTTATTAGGTAGTTCTTGATTTAAGACCACAATTGGGACCAGTATTTCTGTTAAGTGTGTCAAACCTGATTTTGCAATCCTTTCCCCAAAATTTTGATCACATAACAGTGCTATTGTAAGTTTGAATGGTTTCTATATGAATGGTTATAAGTCCAATATTCCTTCGTTGGCTTGAAAGATTGACTATTAGAAAGATTAGGACTAGAATTTCTAGGAAAAATAATTAAAAAAATGTACAAACTTTTAGTGAATTTAGTGAATTGGATATTCTAATAATTCTGGTATGGTTGATTTTGGGTATGATCTTTCTCTTTTTTGTTTTTTATTTTAAAAGACTATAGTGGTACTTTTTTAGGAACATGTTAGAAACAAAATAGCATTATGAGATACAAACATCAGGTTGAATATATGTTAGGTGTAATGGAATATATCAGCAATTTATATAATTTATATAATAAGTCAGCTTACTGCCCCCCACAAACTGGGTCCTCAAGTACCAGTCTCTCCTCTTTTTAAAGTTAAACTGAATACTGTTTAAACTGATGGCTTAATCTAGGTATTTTCGCTATGTATTTTACAATGAGATGCTAATTTAGCAAGATGTGACTCAAAATATTTGTATTAGAAAATTAGTTTAATTTTGCTATCTACATAGAGCACTAACAAGCTTCCCTTCTACCTGACAAAGATTTCTCAATAATATGAAAAGCAGTGTAATTATCAGAAGTGAAAGGTGTGGCATTATGTTGGCCTGCATGTATTGAGAAAATAAAAATTCTTATTCTGCCTCTCTTACTAGACATGCTATAAAAAACAGAGACAAGAAGTTGTAACTTTTACAAACTGGTTAGAAAGTAAGAACTAGTTTTGATTAAATACTTTTAGAGACACACATGTAACAAAAAACCCCCCAAAACCCTAAATTAATATTATTTTTAAACCTGTAAATAAACTTAGGATAGGTTTTCTTATTGTTCCTTGGACTTCATAAATGCACCTCTGTTACCAATTAAAGCAGGCTTCTGTGTGTGCCTCAAAGGAGATGCTCTTGATTTAAGGCGTGGATTAGTTAAAAATGATTCTTAAAGTCTAAGTGACTCTTAAAGACTCTTAAACATGGCCCAGGACCTGATTTCTTGAGTGAATGTCTATCTCCTATAGTATCTGTCTCCCATTCAATCTGACAGGGTTGATGTGTTCTGAATTCCTTCAAGTAAGCAATGCCATCTATTGGGATCCTAATAGCATGGCTCCTCTGTTGTGGTGGCTGCTGTCTAGAATGAAGTTCCCTCTGAAGTCCAAATGGTCCCCACCCTGTTGGGGTTTCAAAAGGGCGTGAAGATTTGGCTTTTCGCCCAGGTCTTTGGTGAGGATAAGTGAAGTCTCCTAGGTTATTTTCTTTTGTTTCCACCCAATTTGGTATTCTCCCGTCTCTGACTTTCCCATGTTTCTTGTTGCCTTTATTGTCTTGTTGTAATATTTTAAGTCATTTATAAATTGTTCAGTATCGCTGGATGTTGGGTGTTACACAATTTAGGATACTTAATTTACTTTAATTATTTACTTAAGAATTCTTATAAGGCATTTTTGAAGTGTAGATGTTTATTAAAGTAAAACGGCTATAATAATTAAACATGATAGTTTTGAAAGCTTGAGTGAGATTTTTGTAGTGTTTGTATCTTTCATAATCAAGTATTTATTTATTTATTTATTTTGATTTATATGCCGCCCTTCTCCCAAGACTCAGGGCGGCTTACAATGTGCTAAGCAATAGCCTTCATACTTTT
>JANHFK010005663.1:167397-181005 GCA_036250565.1 Sibynophis collaris
GATCATGTCCGGATCGGAACCCCTGGCGCGCAGGCAACTCCAGTTACCACTCCAGATCTTTCGCTCTCAAGGCTTCTCTATCAATGAGGCCAAGAGCCACCTCCACCCCACCACTTGCTTGCCACACTTGGGGGCCCTGATAGACACAGGTCACAGGTCTATCTTTCCCAGGAGCGCCTGTCCAGTCTGAGGGATCTGGCCATTCAGGTCAAGAGCAGTCACTCGTGTCCCTTGGGCTCCTCTTGCAACTCATGGGAAAGATGGTGTCCTACATTGGCATAGTTCCCTGGGCACGTCTCCACTGCAGGGTCCTGCAGTGGTTTCTTCTCCCCTTCCAATGGGAGGGACGGGGCTCCTCCGCTCTGCGGGTCCGACTTTCCTGGGAGGTCCAGAATTCCCTACGGTGGTGGCTCTCACTGGCCCTAGCCAAGGGCCGCTTCTTCAGGGAGGCCCCGCTTGTGACCGTCACCACGGACGCCAGCCTATGGGGTTGGGGCGCCCTCACTTCCACCAGCACTGCCCAAGGTCTGTGGACTCAGGACAATCTGAGCCACAATATCAATTGGTTGGAGCTGCGGGACATCCACCTGGTGCTTCTCTGTTTTGTGGACCTTGTCCGGACCCGGGATGTGCTGATTCTAACGGACAACATCGCCGCCAAGGCGCATGTCAACCGCCTTGGGGGCACTCACTTGCGAGCCCTGATGGAGGAATCCGAGCAGCTGGGTCTCTGGGCGGAGAAGGATCTACGGTCCATTCGAGCCGCCCGCATCTCAGGCGTCAACAACGTACAGGCGCACCTCCTCAGCCGGACAACCATCGACCAGGCCGAATGGAGGCTGCACCCGTCCTTGTTCCGGGACATCTGCCACAGGTTTGGGACCCTATCCGTTGACCTCTTTGCCACATGGGACAACAAACAGACATCTCGTTACTTCGTCCGGTTTCCTTCTCTGGGGGCAGAGGGAACGGACGTGTTTTGGGTCCCGGGGCCCCTGGGGCTACTGTATGCCTTCCCCCCACTACCTCTGCTGTCCAAGGTCATCAGGAAACTGCTGCTATAGAAGGCGGAACTGGTCCTCATTGCTCCACACTGGCTGAGGAGGCCATGGTTCGCAGACCTCCTATCCCTGTCAGTGGAACCCCCGTGGAGGCTTCCTTCGGAGAAGGTTCATCTCAGCCAGGGATCGCTCGTCCACCCAGATCCCCGGTGGCTGCATCTAATCGCCTGGCGGTTGAGCAGCACTTGCTGAGACACCAGGGCATTCCTGACCAGGTCATCGCTACCATCCAGGCTGTGCGACGCCCGTCTACTACCCGCATCTACAAGGTGACTTGGCGGGCGTTCTCTTGATAGTGCGCGACAAGATCGGCTTCTCCTACTGTGGCATCTGTTCCCTTGGTCTTGACCTTCCTGCAGGAGGGCCTTGATTCTGGCCTTTCCCCTAATACCCTTCGACGACAGGTAACAGCGCTGTCCTTGGTCCTACGGGGTGGGAACCAGCTACCCCTTTCCCACGATTCTCTCATTAAACAATTCCTTCGGGGTGCAGGTAATCTCCGGCCTTCGGTGATCCACTGTTTCCCCACGTGGGATCTGACCAAAGTCCTCTCGTCCCTTACCCGGGCCCACTTCGAGCCCCTGCGGGAAGCAATCCTCTGCCTTCTCTCTTTCAAAGTGGCCTTCCTTGTGGCCATTACATCGGCCAGGCGCATCTCTGAATTGGCGGCTCTATCTATGGGGGTGACCTCTGCACATTCCATTCGAACAGGGTCGTCTTGCACCTCCACCCTACCTTCCTTTCGAAGGTTAATTCCACCTTCCATAGGGCACAAGAAATTGTTCTTCCCAATTTTTGTCCTGATCCTCGACACTCATTGGAGCAGGCCTGGCACTCCCTGGACGTGTGTCGGGCCCTTCGGATATACTTGTCCCGAACGGTCTCTATCCGACACACAGAGTCCTTGTTTATCTCATTTCAACCGTCTACCCTGAGCCATAAGGTTTCATCCTCGACCTTGGGTCGCTGGATCCGGGCCTGCATTGCGAGGGCCTACGAAGGCCTGGCCTTGCCTACACCTCCCAGAATAACGGCCCACTCTATCAGGAGTGCCTCTACCTCGGCTGCCTGGGCCACTCAGGCCCCCTTAGAGGAAGTCTGCAGGGCCGCTACGTGGTCCTCCCCTACCCCTTTTATTTGCCACTATAAATTAGATCGTTTTGCCTCGTCGGAGACTTCCTTCGGCAGGTTGGTCCTCTAACGGGTTCACCAGGATCTTGGGGCCCAGGACCAGGTAGCTCCCTCCCTATGAGACTGCCAGCTTTGATATATCCCATGCCTGGCTGCTGGTCCCACCTTACTGGAGAATGGGGCATTGGTCCTACCTGAGACGCCCTTTCTCTGGACGGTGGGACCAGCAGCCAGCCCCACTTTTCTCTCATGCCGGTCCTGGGGCTGGCAGGGTAGGGGTTGGAGGTCGGGGTTCCTTTGCTTGTCTCTTTCAGGGTCACACGTCAGTCTACGGTGTCTCCCTCGCTGAAAGATGGAGAGCAGAAGGAGGAGGTAGAGTTTAACACCGTCAGGCTCGGTCCAATCAGGCTACAGACGGAGTTAACCCATGCCTGGCTGCTGGTCCCACCGTCCAGAGAAAGGGCGTCTCAAGTAGGACCAATGCCCCATTCCCTCTGTAAAGCTTTACTTACTAAAGTTTACTGAGGGAATGGAAATGATTTTTCAGTTAACAGATTGTCAGTGTTCAAATTATATATGAATTTAAATTGATTTAACCTTTGGGGGCAGTAGTTGACATTCAAAAAGAAATTAATTGTTAATGCAACTTCAGAATTAGAATTTTAATATTGCATGCAACTAACATATAAATAAACTAGAAATCTTTTTCAGGAATGCTTCCATTCATTAAAAAGATAACTATTTTGTCTGTGCAAATATTTTATGCAGATGCAATTCTGATCCAGAGTTTTAGACTATGTTAATTAAATAACTATAAATATAAATGAGGTAAAATGTTCTCGATACTTCTTCAGTGTGAAAAATGAGGTTTCAGCTAATGAGTATGCTTGTACACACATATAGACAGACATTGCATCTCTGTGTAAAATGGAAAATAACTGCTTTATAAGTACATCATGCTTAGAATTGCAGTTCTAGTTGTCTGTTATAAAACAAGTATCATTCATTATCTGTTACTTGTTTTATCTTTTATTTTAAAATGCAGTAATTTTATGACTCCCTCTAAAGCACTTGGATTATTTATTGGATTGTATCCAGTTGAAACTTTACACAGAAAAATCTTCTGCTCTTGTGAAGTAAAGCATCAAATTTTTGCTGCTTTAGCTTGCTTATGCCCTAAACACTGTTCAAAGATAGTCCCCAGTGCTTGAAAGCAATTCTTTGGAAACAGTTGCGTTATGTAGACGGAATTCTTCGAAATAAATATCTATTCTTACATAGGTTTGTTTACTGCCACCACAAAGTTATCTCTAGATATAATCCAATTTATAAAAATAAAAGCAGTATTTATATCTCATTAGAATAGGGAAAAAGAAGAAGAAGCAGGGCTTAAGATGGAAAACAGTGTTAAAGAAGAAAAAAAAATCCGTAAAAGATAATATCATTCTATATTTAAGCAGAATTTGTCTTATCCTCATAAATGATCATTTAAAATATTCTATGGGCATCATCTGACATAATTTCCTAAAATGATTCTTTCTTGCCTTCAAGAACTAAAAAATGTTCCTCATGATGGGATGCATCGCATTCCATCATCACATTAATGATATTTGATTCTTTTCTATTAGTTATTGAAAAATGTACGGCCATTTTGGAAACTTGCTGATGTCAGAATAGGTTTTGGAAGCATACCTGGTTGATCTCATTTGGCCCCCAAAGCAAACTGAAGTCAGGAATTTTATTTGAATCATCTAAAATTAGACACTTAATTGAAAGGTTTTATAGAAGCATCTCTTTTACATTCTGATATTTTTTGTGTGTGGACAGTAGAATGTACCCTTGTAAAAGCACTTAAGGCATAGAACAGGATATTAGTTCTTAAATAGCTTGGATTTTGTGCACATCCTCTACATCTGACTTCAGAAAGAAAGTAGATTTCCTAATAATGTTTTCAAATGCTGCTATTCCATATGGGTTTTATGATTCATGATCTGGATTATCATCAGTTCTCTGTTTTACATTCCTGGCACATTACTGCCACTGATTAGAAATGCTTTTGTATTCTTTGCTGGAATTAACTCTGTTCCACAGTTCTGAAGCATCTGCTGAGCAGATACTTTTCTACAAAGCATCAGCAGGTTTTCTTCTTGCCCCTTTTATCATGATTTTAACAAACACTTTGTATACAAATGAGAGAAGGTGGCCTTGCCAGTTGAGATGGATTTTTTGGGGGGGAAATGCTTTTAGATTTACTGAATACTTGTCCACCATAATCTTACGGCTATTCTATAGGACATATTATAATACCTTTTCAAAATGTGTTTGACTTTCTGCTATGGTTTTGTAGAAATAGCATGCTTTGCTGTTACTAAAGGATGTTTCCAAAGATATTTTGGATTAACTTGGTACAATGAGCAATAAAATGAGCACAAACTGGACTGAACTCAGTCTTAGTAGTATTGACCCATTAAAATAAATGAGAAAATAGTTTCATATTAGCAAGTATTAATTGATTCTGGTAAATCTTTAGGCATGATTAAAAATGGTTCAATCAAAAAACAAAATTCTTTTTTGGTGGGAAAAAAACCAAGTTTTTGTTATCCTTATTATATACTGCCAAACCTTTAAAACTCCTAGTAGCTTGCAAAACACAATAAAATATCCGCCCAGTCAAAAAAATATATGCATGTCGTTAAACCTTCATGAGAAATAAAGGGAACCCACTCAATTAACATTTATTTTATAACTTCTATAACATCAGGGCTAAGTCCAAACAAAAATTCCAAATCAACTCTAAGAATAAAAATTAAATAGAAGGAAAAGTTGATTTTTAAAAGTTGTATCACAAACCACTTCAAAAAACCTTTGCTAGGGTCCAGAAGTGACCTAATTTAACTACTAAAGGGATCCTAGAAGAATATGTATCATGCTGGAAAAACAATGTTTTTAGCCATCTCCACCCCAAATTCATGATATTACTAAAATTCCCAGCATTTTCAGTTTTTTGTGTAACTTTTATCTCAGTTTGCCTTATGTACAAATAGTGAACAAGATGCTCGGAGACATGCTTTTGAGTCAGATGACCTAGAGTCTCTTCAAAATACTGTAATTAAATATAGACATATATAAATGTTATGCTTAACAGTACACATTTCAATGGTTGCAAGGTAGGGAATGGAAAAAGGAGAAACATTTGAATTAGAGTAATAGGCATATCGGTATGTTATATTCAATGAGATTTATTTTTTCTTTTATTTTTATTACTATTTAATGAAAAATAAAAAGTATCATATTACCTCTTCAGTTTCTAAGACTGTCCCACTCATCAAGCAACTGTGCATAGTTTACAAGATTAAAAACATCAACATAAAGAACAGCCCCCCCCCCCAATTTACAAGGAATAGAATCTTTAACCATTTATTCCAGCATATTACAATGAAAGGTGTGGGGGAGGGAAGAGAGAAGGGGGAGGTTTACCAAGTGTCTTCATCTGAACAATACATTCCTTCCCAAAGCATTTGGGGATCTGTGGCCTTTAGAAAGGCTTTTTGTGGCTGTTTTGAGAAAAGGACACAGCTTGGGGAAATTCTTTCAACATCTGGTGCTGGCCCTGCTGGGGAATGTCACTACTGGTTTTAGGTATGTTTTGCTTGCACTAATATGTTTTATAAATTACTCTTTCAAATGCTTTGCAGTTCCCTGGTCTTCTCAGCATGTTTTTTTGAAGGTAATTTCTTTTTTCTTTTTTGTTTGCTTGTTTGCAGGATGAAGATGAGCTCGATTCTCACACCATGGTAAAAACTACATCTGATACTGCTGGTACAATGAGGGCTACAAGTACAATGAGTGACAGTGCTCAGACCATGATTGAACATAACAGCACCATGCTAGAGTCTGATTTGGGGACCATGGTAATAAATAGTGATGATGATGATGATGAAGATGAAGATGGAACCATGAAAAGTATGTTTCATTTTTCTTCGTCAAAGAAACATTCTAAATGCTTTCTGTTTCAGCCCTGTAAGCAGTGAATACTCACTTTATTTCAATTAAATGTTAGAGTTAAGAACAATACATTTTGGCTAATATAGCTACTAGCTACATTTATGTGGTTTGTGCAAATCGAAATTAATCTGCATATTACATTTTTAATTTTTTCCCTGACAACTGCTTTAAAATGGTTTATTCACTTGAGCTACCAAGACAGAAAATATGAACCATAAAAAACATTTTGATATGTGGATTTCTTCTGGAAGGTCAAGATCCCCAAATTTCCATTTTTGGAGTTGTAATTCCTTTGCATGCTTTATGCTATGTTATGGAAATATTTTCAAATATTAGTGTTTTATTCAAGCTGGTAATGCAACAATTTAGTGTAGAATAAATGGAAAAATAGCAACATATGTTACAATTATAGAATGTTTTAAATTAAGATCATTTTAAATGAATACATACAATGTGGTACATCATTCAAATATGCTATTTTGGATAAATTTAACAACACACACATAATTTTAAAACCAAAAGTTATACTTGAATAATAAGTATGTTTTAAAACATTCTTGAATAATACCTTATAGTTGTTTGAATTGATTTAATTGTCTGCAAGAGTCTATTTTTTGTTAAACATGCTGCTTGTCTTAAATCTACCTTAATACACAGTGTTTTCAATTATTCATTGAAAATTTTGAATGAATTTGCTTGTCCTTAGGTTAAAAGAAGATCAGAAGACTTTAGGTTCTGAATTAAGCAATAATTTCTTGTGACACATTTCATTCTTTTGATTAATGTGTGGAGCATCAATCTGCTGGAATTCAGGGGGAAATAGGTGGCCTGATTCTCAAAAAAAAAAATTGCAGCAGAATTATCCCATCTGATGGCTACCTTGCCATATGATAAAATTGTTCCTATATAAACTGTTAGAATAAACTCTTAAGTTTTATATACAATATTAAAATTAAGTAAGGTTTAAAACATGTGTTTTATGAAGTGCATAATGGTAGATGGCAACTAGACCTACAACTGTATTAATTTTTCATAGTATGTCAGGGATTTTTAACTTCATCAAAAAAATAATACATGTTATCCTCGACTTAACAAAAAATGGTCACTAAGCCCCTGCACAGTACCCTAACTTGTGCCATTCCCTACCCCAACCCACATAGCATCTCTTGCATACCCCATGCACGGTTTTCAATTCGCACTGTCCCTATGTTCCTACTTGACCAGTGTGGCACTCTGGTGCACCCCAAAACATCCCCCCCTCCAGTGTGCCTTTCCCAACCCATGTATTGGGCATCTCCACTCACTCTTCGCAACGCATGCCATCCCTCCATGCATCACCCCTGACCTGCATGGCATCTCAATTGGCCTGGCCAGCACTGCTCACATACCTATGATCCCCATGCATTCTTCTTGTCCCCCCCAACCTACTCAACCTATACAACATCTCTTGTACCCCAATGTACCATTCTTGATCTGCACCTCTCCACACAGTCTTGCTCCTTCCTACCCTCCCATCCCAGCAGTAGCCACTTACAGTACCTGCCATCTGACTTTGGACCACTTAATACCTTCCCCACCAACTTTCTTTCTGTAAGCCTCCTACAAGCAAAATAAATTGGAAAGTTTGAAATCACTCCTGTTCCTATTGCTTTTCTGCCCACCCGTGGTTATTCTTAGTATTACTGTAATTCTATCTTAATACATTTATTAAAAGAAGTTGGCTTGTTTGCTTTATTGTAATTTTTTAGTTTGAAGGCTGGGATTCTTAGTAGGTCTCTTGCTATTATTGTAATAGGATTATAAACGTTTGATCTATTGCTTCCAAAATGTAACTCGCTGAAAGTGACTTTTGAGTTGGGAATTAATTCTGATATATTTTTCTCCAAAATTCAGCCAAAGTAATAATGAGCCAATTCTGAAAATGATTGTTGCTTGACACTTCGAAAGTCAGACATCATCATTTAATGTGAAACTTAAAAATTTTATGAACATTTAATTAAATGATTTCATGCACTTCTATTGTATAGTATTGTATTTTTTTTTTTAAAAAAGGAATTTCAAGAATTGGCACTAATTCCTCTTACTTTAGCAAATTTGTATTTAATCATCAGTGATAGGCTTGAGAAATTGAGAAATAATATGCACCTGTTATTTCTACAAGAACATAAGATTATTTTTCCTTATGAGGCAAAATGTATTTAGAATCACAGTTTTGCCCTCAGTACTTTGATATATAATTGGATGAGTTTAAGAATCTTTACCTGGGTCTTAAATAGCCAGATAAAGTGTTGTTTTCCTTTGGACAATTACATAATCATTATTTTTTTAACATGAATTATATGAAACTACTTTTTATGGAAAATTAATTTGGCATTATTCGTAAGTAAATTCTTTCTTGAGTTGAGTTCAGATTTGGTAATTTAGTGAAGTCATTGATCTAATTTTCTTCACCAAAATATGAAAGTATTTTTTTTCTTTTTTAAATTTTGCAATGTAATCTCTTTTTCTTCCTTGCTTCTTTCTTGCCCTTGAAGGTCTCCCATCTCAGCAACTACCGTGTTTCCCTGAAAATAAGACATGTCCTGAAAATAACGCCATGCCTGATTTTTTGGGGGGCCGTAAATATAGATCCTCCCCCGAAAATAAGCCCTAGTGAAGAGGTGGGCGTGGCCAGCACAGGAGGCAGCCCTTCCCTTCCCCGGTCACGTCATGGAAGTTTAGCCCCTTAATTGCTGCCCGCTGAGCCACAAGGGCTGTGCAACCCGGATCTCAGAGCACTTCCCCAGCTGCTGGCCTCCTCCCCCTTTTCTTGCCGATTGTTCTTTACTTGGGATCACAGCACAGACACACATCCCCAAAATGCTTCATCCGAAGCCTTCAGCCTTGGAATCCTGGGAGGGGCGTCTGTGCTGCGATCCCAAAGAAAGAACGGTGTGTGTGTGTGTGAGAGAGAGAGAGAGAGAAAGAGAGATCTGATCCAATCTCGGAGAGTTATCCAGGGCTGGCAGCAATGTTCTCTCCATCCCCCGTCTCTCTCTCTCTCTCACACACACGCACACAGGTCCCTCACGTGCCCCTCCTGCCTCTTCTCTCGGCAGGGATGGCTAAGGCGCTGCGGGTGTTGCTGGTGCTGCTGCCGCCACCTTCCTGTGGCCAAGCTCAGCTGTGGGCAGGAAGTGCTGGGCCGGCTGTGCTGCATTTATCAGGGCTGCCCGGCATTTTGCTGCTGGGCACCTGGAAAAAGTAAAGTGGGCCTGTGGGAGGAAGGGAGGGCAGAAAAGGATTCTGCGAGGCTCTCCGGCCCAGGAAGAGTCCGGCCCGGTTGCTGTTCCATGACTCCCGAGGCAGAGGGGCTTTCTGGGCTTGCTGATGGGTGCTCTGGTCAGTCAGCGCTCGGGTGTTGGGATTGCGGGGCGATTGGAGTGGAGCGGAGGGAAAGGGAGGCCTCCAGCGACGATCACCAGAGAGTGGGAAGCACATTCCGAGAACGGCGGCTGCCCTGGCTGGGGTTTGGAAGCCACAGATGCGGCGTTTTGAGGAGAGAAAGAAACACTTCTGCTGCTTCTACTTTGGGCTGCACGCAAGGAAAGCAGCAAAAGTCTTTCTCTCCCCCAAATTCTGCATCTGCGGTTTCCAAGTTCCTCCGCGGCCCGCCCCACCACCTGCCACCACCAAATTGCGCCCCACCACGAGACGCATGTCTTAGTGGAGACTTGCAGCTCCGTCATGTTCCTTGCTGTTGTCCAGGGAAACACATTGTAAAAAAACCCTTCTCGCGAATTTGAGAAGTTTGACTGAACTTGCGAGAAGGGGTTTTTTTACAACATGTTTCCCTGGACACAACGGCGAGGAACGCGATGGAGCTGGAAAGGTAAGATGCACGTCTCGCTTCTCACCCGTTCCATCTGCCAGAAATGAGTCTTTGTGAGACTCGTCGCACCGCCTCTGCCTCAAAGGGCAGGATCTGCAAGGGTTGTGGTGCCATTGCATGCACGAACAGAGCACTGCTGCGAGGTTCAGCATACTGATACAGCCAGGAGTTGCAGGACGCCAGCTGTGCCGGTATGATGAAGCTCGCAGTGGTGCTGCTGTTTGTGCGTGTAATGGCACCACAAGCCTTGCAGAGTCCTGCTCCATGAGGTGGCGGCGGTGCCAGCCAACTGCTCGACTGACACATAGAACAGGGAGGGGAGGCGACAGTCTCCGCCTCCTGCACCCCCCAAAATAATAAGACCCCCCTGATAATAAGGCCGCACCCTTATTTGGGGGGTCAAAAGAAAATAAGACCCTGTCTTATTTTTGGGGAAACACGGTAGGATAAGTTACTAGTTTAATTTACTGTCAAGTCAACCAAGTGGGGTCGTTTGCTAAGTATAAAGGAATTACATTTCAGTCTAACTTCAGTGCAAAAATTGGTTATCAATTGTTTATAGATAACTTATTTGTATAAGGCTTTAATTATATCAGGAATTTGTATGGTTCTGTTGTACTTCTAGTTGGTTGTACAAACATGTTATCTTAATTTCTAGTAAAAAAAAAAAAGCATTAATACTTTTAAAATTAGTTAACTTTCAGCCAGCACAATCACTTGGAGCTCTTTGGTTTCTCTTCATATTTTGACTATTTTCTTATTTTCAAAACAGGAAATGCTACATCACCACAGGCTCAGCGACCTTCATTTATGGACTATTTTGATAAACAGGATTCCAAAAATAAGGCCCATGAAAACTGCAACCAGAATATACATGAATCTTATCACATAGCGAAGAATGTTTTCCCTGATAACTGGAAAGTTCCCCCGGATGGTGACTTTGATTTTGTAAGTTCTTATGTACAGTTTGCTTTCCTAATGTTGATGGATTTTATGTGGATATTGCTGATTTAATAATGTCTACATGATACAAGTATATACTTCCATCTTTTTCTTTCTGGTTGGGAATTATGTGAACATAGTGTATATCTTCAGCGCATATTACATTATGCACTGTGTTAAACATACAGTAATAGCATACATTCATAGGAATGTTGCTTTATGTAATAGGAGACTAAAATCTTCAAATAGAAGTAGCCTGCTCTTTCTCTTTGGTTTCCTGTCTCTAAACTGATAATCTCATATATTTGGGACTAAGTGTAATACTTTCTCTAAAATACAGTTTTGTATGTTTGGATTCATTTCTTCCTACACTGGAGGAAAGCCTGTTTTAGTCCAAAGATTTTAAAACTTGGAATCAGGAAACAATTTCTGAATTACTATGAAACATTAGAAAGTCCTTGAAAATATTACATGTACAGAAAACAGGAGAAAAATATTTGGAGATCTGTTTCCCTCAGAACCTTCATTGTAATTATCTTAGTTTATCCCCTAATTATTGTAGGACTTCTGGAGAAGTATGGAAGTTGTACTGCAGAATAAATTGTCATTTTTAAAAAAAAAAAGTTTCCACTCCTAAAAGCCTTTCCTGAGTTAAAGATCTTTATAATGTTGAAAGACACAATTGGATACAGTATGTTGTTTAACATGCTGCTCTAAACTGGAAAATACAGTTGACAAATAATTAAAATTTACAGTACAATTTTTCAACCACACATTATAATATTATTTCTCCTTATGTCCTAGTTGTTCCTTTTTTTCCCTCACTGGAGAAATTAAATGTGTCTAACCTCTCATTAGGAAGTTAAGATATTTGTGAATATTCATTATTGTCATTATTGTCAATGACTTTAGGTCCTATAGATTGTCAGAGAGAAATTAATAGACATATTTTTATAAGCAATTTCTGTGTATTCTCAATCTTGTATAAAAATTCAGGCTACTCATAAGATTTCCACTTCACTGCAGAAAGGATAGTTGTTAATAAAACTGTTACTTTATGTATAGCAACATTTATTCCTGTTTATAAAATACTTGTTAGGGTTTTTTTTATTAGTGAACATATTTTGAAAAATATCAGTAACTTTTTTGTTGTTTTTCCCTTCAAAAGTACATTAATTTAGATTAATTTCCCAAATTAAAATACCTTAGATGGTCTGTATGTTGTTAACAATTGTGAATGACTTAACATTTGCTGAAGAATAGAGAACAGTGGAGCAAATATTTTATACGTTTAAAAATATATTTCTAAACAATTGCTGGCATACTTTTTATGCAGTTCATAAAAAATACAAGAACTCTGCCCTTTCTCTTCTGTCAATTTTGTCCCCTAATGAGATCTGATTAATGTGTTTTTTATCAGTAAATATAATCAAAAACATTTAATGCATATTTGAAAATGGAATAGCAATTTAAATTCTAAACGGGAAAAGTAGACTAATATTCAGGATCATTCTAAAGTGATTAATCTGTATTAGTCTCATAATAAAGAGAGGGAGAAGATTGATTTTGCTTGCCAGTAGTCACTTCGGGTTCAGTAAAATGCAAGCAAAACAAAACAAAATCCATTAAAATTATGTCAGATATAATCAATCATTACATAAATTAAGTAACTGTAAAGTACACTGAAAATCTTGCATGAACTTAATATTATCAGAATATATATAAACTTAAATATGTAAGTCTCCTTCCTACAGAGTATTGTGTTTCTCATAAGCAATCCCTTCTGATCATAATGATAGCAAATTTGAACACTTTTCTTTTTATTAAAAGCTATTTATTTTAACACTCAAGTATAGAATTTTTTCCTGTTGAGATTTTCCAGTAATGCAACCTCCCATGTAATATTGAGCTATGTCAAAAATAAGTAATAGAATCATGCCATGCCATTGAATGAATCTTTCTAGTAAAAGTCATTTTGTATATATAATTATGTTGATGTTATTGTAAGCCAGAGTTAGCATTACATCTAAAATAGCTGTAGCAGAAGAAGTTCAGAAATTGTAATTGGGATTTAAAGTATAAGAGCCAATTCAATATTAAAGGAGGCTGCCCTTTTCTGAACAGTTGCCCTCCGTATCTAGAAAGTAATAGGATTGATGAGGAAAAAGAAGAGGAATGGTGAGGAAGAGCTGCCCAAGCTTGCTGGTTCATGAGTTTATACAATCAAATACAGAGTCTGCTATTCTTGTGCTAGTTCTTTCCAAGATTATTTTAAGATGTCAGCCTATGAAAAAAACATATTGTCCTCATTAGCCCATAAAATAAGATAGAATAAATTTTGTAACTATTTGGCAGCTTTGAGGGTCAGTAAGGTTATAGAAGTTGGTTGCCAGCATTCCTACTTATTATATTTATTTTATTTATTTATTAATTTGATTTATATGTCGCCCTTCTCCGAAGACTCAGGACGGCTTACAATGTGCTAAGCAATAGCCTTCATACTTTTGTATATTTATACAAAATTATTGCCCCCCACAAACTGGGTCCTCAATTTACCTACCTTAGAAAGGATGGAAGGCTGAGTCAACCTTGAGCCTG
>JANHFK010005663.1:187718-199944 GCA_036250565.1 Sibynophis collaris
GGGGAGGAGGGTCGGCACAAGGGAAGCCTCCGCTGCGGTTGCAATTAGTCCCCAGCCCGGACTTCTAAAAAGAAGACACGCCCCCCCCCGCACGTGGTATTTTGTTGAAGAGCCACACTCAAGGGGCCAAAGAGCCAAATGTGGCTTGCGAGCCGCGGTTTGCCGACCACTGGAATAGTACAATCAGTGGTATTCCTCATGACACTGTAAAGAAGTAAAATTTTGTCTTCAAAGAAACAGACTAGACAGAGTATTGACACTTTTTAACTTTGGTATTGGAGAAGTCTTCTGAAAATATTACGGACAGCCAAAAAAACTAAGCAAATGGATAATTGAACAAACCAACCCAGTATTCTCACTCTGGGTCGAAATGATGAGGCCCAAATTATCCTACTTCAGACACATTATGCAAAGATCTATCCCTTTGGAGAAAGCTTTAATGCTGGAAAAGGTGAAAGGAAAGAGAAGAAGATGTCCAACAGTAGCAATATGGATGGGTTAATTTCCAGATGTGCTTTTTAGGACATTTTGCAAAGGCCTGCACCTTGATTTTATTATGCTGCCTTTCTAGAGTTTCTGCATTACAGTATTTGACCTATCGTCTTTTGGGGCCAGTATGGGTCTGGGAGAGCAGAACTACATATTAGCTATTAGATAATTGTTATATTCTTCTCTGCCAATTTGGAAAAGATGATAAAAAGTTATTAATCTTGGCAGCTATAGGATTGATATAATTATGGTACCAAATTGTATCCCTGCTGAATTGTTAATAGGGATCTCCTTAGTATAATGGCCTTGGAAGTTGCATTTGACCTTTATAGCTATCATATAATTTATAGATATGCAGAAGTCGTCTTTAGTCTATGCCTGAATTTTTCTGATAGTGCCGAAGCAATGACAGGGCAGTAGTTACTGTGTTTCCCCGAAAATAAGACCCTGTCTTATATTTTTTTAACTATTAGGATAAGGCCTCAATCTTTGGGAATGATTGCTGTTCAATCAAAGTATGTAAACAGGAAGACTAATACTGGAATCCCCTTGAATAATAGTTCTGAACTTTTATCTTAATCCACTGCAATTTGTATGAATGCTGTGAGTTATTTCAGTTTTATTTAAAGAAATTGTATGTTTAGAGACTGGTTCAGCTCACTATAAGTTCAATTAATAATAAATTAGTCCAATTAATTAATTAATCCAATTAATACTACAAAGATATTTAGAAGTTATTCAGTTTTTTCTTGACTGTCCAAAACAATAGTGATAGGATATAAGGAAAAAAAATATCTATTAGTTGACCTGCAACTGCACAGGTTATGTGACCAATGTTACCTCCACAATATTGTTATATTTTTTTCAGGAAATGGAGACCCTGTGCTTTGTGATGATAGGATACATACCTGAGGACTTCAAACCACATAGCATAATAAAGAATTATTTATAATGAATAGTGCCCTTTATTAATCTTCCTGTAAGTTAGTTAACATTAGCAGCTGTTAAAGGCCATGTATTTAAGCTACCATGAACATTAATAAGTCGGATTTATCTGAGCATTTTTTCCAAACTAGCAAGAGTATCTGTTTAATGTTATTAAATATTAGGATAGAATGTCATTAAAGTGGTGGTGGTGATAGCAGTTTGCCACTGTTGAAAGAACAGCTGTTCAAACAGATTCTATAAAAGAAATTGAGGGCAAGGCAGTTTGGTCAAACTGCATCAGATGTAGAAGATAGTTGTCCTTTTATAATAAAAGTTAGTATAGCATTGTGTGTCTGTGTGTTGTTGTGCTTTCATAAAAATAACTCTGAAGTCGGAGAGTACTACCAATCTGACTGCCTGTAAAAACCTGATTGTTGTCTATTGACTATGCCTACATTCTCCTGAACCATGGCTAATTAAACCTTGGCTATATTATAAATACAATTATATGCCAGCAGCTGAGCAGAAATAATTTACAATGACTTTCCATGGTATTTTTGTACTATTTTTAAAAGTGTAAGCAATTATGAAATGAAATAGCTTTTATATAAATACTGTACTTGTCTATGTAAAGGTAAGCTCCTTCTTTTGCCATTACACTATTTGGAATAATTATCTTAAAGTTCCTTAGCTCTTTGTGTTTTTCATTCTCTACATTTCACATCTAAAGCTTTCAGTAGGGTTCTTTATTATTGCTTTGGAATGAAATTATACACATTTATTGTATGTGTGCTGATCAAATAAAATTACATTTCCAAAATAATTTGGTTACCATCTTTAGATTTTAATAACTTTTAAGAAAAACAGGTTTCCTAGCAAAATAATATCACTATGATCGTGAGGAAGTTATTTTGCTTTTAAAATTATTTGAGGAGCCATCAACACTCTGTTCATTTTCTGTTGTAATTAATGTGAATGTGATTATGAATTTGTGCTTATCAATTACATAGAAGTCTATTAAAATCAAAATAGTTATAAAAAACTATTGAAGAATCAATGTTTCAAAAAGACTGTACAACTATTCCTTAAATATACTAAAACTGCTTTAAAAGTTGTCTGAGCACATAATGAAAATTGTTCTTGTATATCTTGGCAGTTTGTTAAAACCTGCTAACTTTTAAAGCTAGCTGTTGTTTTGATAGATTACACTCAAGGTCACCTTCTTGTTTAAATGAGGTTTTGTTTGGTGTAATTAAACCATGCCAGGTGTATTGGAAACAGAAGGTTTGGATAAATCAGAGTAAATGAGAACAAAATACAAGGCCATTATTTGTCTCTAGTGAGCTTCCAAGTGAATGTTGTATATAGAACTATTTATAATACATTTTACATGGTCAAGGATTGCTTGAAGTTGCTGCTTGCGGCATTTAAATTAAATCACTCACAGATTTTTACATACCAATTACAACTATATTCTTATATCTATCCCTAAACTTTAAGTGCCTAACATTTAGTGTCTAGTCATGAAACTAAGTGAATATAAATTATAATTATAGTGGTTTTGATTAAGAGGTGCTATTATACTGCATTTCAACATATTTTTAATATGTGTCTGCTTTCAGTAGTGATATCCCATGTACTAGGCAGCTTTGAAATATTATTTCATTAATCTTAATATGAGTGAATTAGTTTAAATAGTACTGTAATAAAGGACCAAGATACAAGTCCAACTGACCACCAGAAATTAAAGTTTAATCTATCTTTTTTCAGAGGAATGCTCTAAGCCGTATATATAAAGTATGCTAATAACTTTCATTTCCTCCCTTAAAATTTAAATTCAGAAAAATGTGTGCTAACTGAATATTAAAAAATATTCAAATTAAAAACATTGCAATTTGAAGGTTGTATTTACATAAAAATAACATCAATTATTTCTTAGTTTTAAATTATTGTTACATACTAGAAAAAACTTAATGTATTGATAAATCAGATTAACATTCTAATTTAGATATCATCCAATTTGAGACCGTAGCATGTTTTCTGAAACAATCCTTCCCATGTAGCATGCATATATATGAACAGTAATTAATTTGTAAATACAGTTTGCAAATCAATTTAATCTGCACAATCTTAACAAGGTAATGTCGTGGTTAAAGTGTTGGACTTGGATTGGGAAGACTGAAATTCAAACCCATCTTTATGTCAGTTATACTCTCATAGCCCAATTTACCTCAAAGTGTTGCTGTGGGGATGAAAATAATAAATATCTCTTAAGTTTTTTTAAGCTCTTGAAGTTATGGGAGAATATGCCAATGATTGCCAATAAATACCTGGGATGTGAAGGTTGAAGTACAAATGTTCAACACTGTCAGAATCTCTTTTTAAACTATTGCAAATAGAAGATATCTTTTCCTTCCCTGAGATATCTCTTCTTCAGACTGAACATCCCAAATTCCTTCAGCTAATTCTCATGAAAGTTTATTGAATAAAAGTGTACCTTAGAGAAGATGGATAAGAATTATTTTTCATTGCTATAGAAACTAGGTTCAGAAATAATGCTACTTTCTATATTTTATTTAAAATAAAATTCTGATGGTAAGATCTATACAACTTCTGTTTCACTTATGGAAGTTGTGGATTTTAAAAATAGGCTGGACAGCTTTTCTCAAGGATGACTTAATTCGCTTCCCTGTACACTGCAGAGGCTTAAATTAGTTGTTTTTTGTGGACCCTTCCTACTTCATAATTAGATGATTCTATGTAAGGAGGGATGAAAACTTGAAAGGGACCTGGCTGACCTTGAGTGTCTTGTAATGAGGAGTTCAAGTAAAAAAAAACTTAATGATTTTGGATGAAAAACAATATTAAAAGCTTCGTAAGATGACCATAACACCAAGAGTAATATGCTCCAGGTCCCCTGTAAAAGCCTTAAGAACAAATGCATAAAATAATTGTCTTGAAAAGACAATAACAGACAGCAAATGCCACTTTTGCAAAGAAGCTGAAGAAACAACAGACCTCTTAATTATCTGCTGCAAGAAAATCACACAGATGGAATATAAACAATGGCATGACAAAGTAGCAACAGCGGTGCTTTGTAATATCTGCAAAAAATGCCATTGCCTGCAAGCAAGAACTGATGAGACCACAAAATAGACAAAATAATAGAAAATGAAGAAACTAAAGTGCTCTAGATCTTCTAAAGTAGAAGACTTTAGACAAGCACCTGCCACATAATACTCAGACTTAGCAATTGTTTTTAAAAAAAGATGAAAAAGTCTAGATAGTGGATATTTCAGTATCTGGATAGTTGAAAAGAAGAGAAAGAACTGGAGAAAATCACAAAATGTACTTGTATGTACTTCAAACTAGACGTTTTAATTGTTTTTTTAAAATTTTGTAATGCTTTTTTTTACTGTTTATTGCTTTTATTGTTTTAAACTTTTTAAAATTTTAATTGTAACATATGTTTTGAATTATGAGGCATTTGCTGAGGTTGACGGGTATAGAAATTGATTGATTGATTGAATGAATGAATGAATGAATGAATGAATGAATGAATGAATGGTATTGACAAAATCACCATCAGTCAATTGCAAACGGCAGCTTTACTGGAAACAGTTTACCTTCTACAACTATATCTTTAACACTATCAAACAATATCTGCCTATCTTAGGTCCTTGGGAAGGACTTGTTAGGTAGATAAAAATGCCAAATTAAAAACATCTGCAAAAATTATCATGTGCCAGTAGTAAAAAATTAGTGGAAACAGAGTTGAAAAGGTAGTAAAAATGAGCAGGTTAAAATATTGTGGGATTTCCGACTACAAACTGATAAAATCTTGGCTCATAATGTACCAGATTTAACTGTGGTTGAAAAGAAGAAAGTGTGGAAATTGATGTTGGCAATACCAGAAAATACAGAAGACAAAGAATTGGAGAGGATCATAAAGTATGAAGTCTTGAAAACATAAATCGAAGGACTATGGCATAAACTAACCATGGTGGTCCCAGTGGTTATCAGCACAGTGGATGCCTTACCAAAAAATCTTGGACAGCACTCAGAAAATCTGCACATTGACAAAATTTCTATCTGTCAATTACAAATCCGCTTGGATTCGCCGATACATTACAACATCCTAGGTTCTTTGGAACAAGTTGATGTGTATGAAGGCCAACATCAGCTAAAGAGCTGCCAGTTGTGATTTCACAGTTTTGTGTATGTAATAATAATGCATTATTTAAAGCCAAAGAGGGTCATTCTAGCTCATTCATTTAAAATAATGCAACAACATTTTCCATTGGGATTATATAGTACAGAAGCATACTTGCAGGAAGAATGAAAGACTGATAGGGATGCTTTTATCTCTAGGGAAATCTTATTTATTATGCTTGAAATAAATATCCTACCTTTCTTTTGAAAGTGATTGAAAGAGCCATGGTGGTGCATTGGTTAGAATGCACTATTGCAAACTACTTCTGCTGACTTCTGGCTGCCAGCAGTTTGGCAGTTCGAGTCTCACTGGCTCAAGGTTGACTCAGCCTTCTATTCTTCTGAGATCAGTAAAATGAAGACCCAGATTGTTGGAGGAAACATACTGACTCTGCAATCTGCTTAGAGAGGCAGTTGTAAAGCACTATGTAAAGCACTGTGAATCAGTATATAAGTGTAAGTGCTTTTGCTATTGCTATTGGGAAGGTCTTTGGATTTCATATAAGAAGGTCACCTCCTTGCTATTCATTAAAATAGCCTATCTTGCAGTTCAACCCTGAAAAAGATAAGCTGCTTTAAAGAGCCATTGATGTTAATGTAACTTTACCTTTCCTCTTCTGAGACATTACAAAAAGTATTTGTTTTAAAGTACTGTACTTTGTTGCAAACACAAAGTCCTTTGAGTTTCTTTTTATTAATCACTTGGCATGAACAATTAGAAATGGAAATAATTATTAAATGGTAAGAGGCTGTATATCTAGTAGCATTTTATTCAGATGCCATTAACATATATATTAATAATACCGGTAGAAATAATTTTAAATGTATTATTTATTGAACTGAGGTCTTTAATGCCTATTAAGGCTTTTTTTTTTACCTTAATGTATTTTTATAATATGACTTAAATTTAGGAATGAGAGTTGGACATAAGCCATTGTCAAAGATCCACAAGAGACATTTCATATTGCATAGAGTGATAATATGTTTTGTTTCACTCCTTTTTTATTTGGAAATATATTTTGTTTCACTCCTTTTTTATTTATTTCATTTATATTTTCCAAAGCCTGAAAACTTTCCTGTTTGTGATCATGGCAGTTTGGGAATTTTATTGTCTGACAGTGCAAATGTTTTTTAAAATGTAGAAATAGGAAGATGCAGCACAAAGCATAACATCTCCAGAACTTTGGTAGTGTTATTAACTGAGAGTAGTATTGCTTTGCTATAAACGTTATGCTACCAATGTTTGAGCTGTGGAATTTTTTTTCTAATTAAAGCAAGAACTGTAGTTTTTGCGTGTGCTATTAATCCTGCTTTGAAGTGTTCTTTCCTTGCTTTTCTTTCTCAAAGCTCTAGCATTATTTTTCTAATTCTGAAAAAGGATGTACATTTGCATAACTTGATAAAATAATAAAGTGGACTTGAAGAAACTGGGGAAAATGTATCACTTTTTTGGAGCACCTCATTCTGAACTGATTTTTTCTGATGTTATCATCATTCAGATCAAATAAACAAAAACTCAATCTCAAATGCAAATTTCATAGTTGTATATCTTCCGATTAATGCTTTGTTAATGTGACATTATTAATATTTTTATTATTAAGAATCCTACTAAGTTCCAAGAGCTTATCTGCTGCTTTTAAAATAACGGTAATTCTGCACATCCAAATACATGTGTATACATGCATTTTGTTCATTTTTGCCTGTGAATTAGGTTGTGTTTACTAACTTCTGATTACTTGTTTATAACTCAGCATGTAGCTTAGATTTAGAGAGAGAAATCCCTGTCAGCTTTTTGCCAAGCTTTTGAGGAAATATTTGATATGATTAATGCTCTTATGATTATACTGCATGAAATCAATTTAGTTCATTTTGTATTGTGCAAGCGTGACTGCTTGTTATGGCCTATTTTGGAGAGACTATGCTCGTTTTTTAAATCCAAGATGATATATTCAGTATTGCCATGGATTTTCCTGGCAACATTCATCGCATTGATGTTTGCAGTTTATAAACAAAAATTAGCATGTTTTGCTAAGAGAATTTCATGCTGTTCAAAGGTCAGAAGATAATTTTTACAGGATTTGAATAGAGAGTTAATTTTCATCTAACTTTTCAACCTGAAAGAAGCCTGAAAGTGACAGATGGATTAATAGTTTACAATTAGTTTATTATGACTTCTGTGTCCTGATGTTATGCCTCCTCTTGAAAAGTATTGTCAGAGGATGAGAAAGGAATGCACATATGTCACTGGCCATGATTGTATTAGTAACAGGGAAACTTGGGAAAGATAGGTCCAAATTTGGAGAATCATGAGAAAGGAGGATTTTCACTTGACTAAGAAGGAAAGATAGAAGGCTCTCCAAGTATGTATCTGCAGGTTTGGGGCTAAAGATGCAGGGCATATCTAAAAATTAAGTTCTCTTTAGAAGTAAGAGCTTATTTCACTCTTAGAATCCTTCTCAGGACAAGTTTTATACTATAATTGTTGAAAAAATGAGGGATAGGAACTTGGCTTTCTAAGCCCTCAGTGCTGGAAATAAGGTTTCACAATTGCTTTCCACATTAGCATTTTGCGTTTGTATTTGTTGCTACATAGACAGTCTCCATAGCATTTTACACACACACACACACACACACTCACTCACACACACACACACTAATCCATTGATGTAGGCTGGGATTTTCCTGAGGAAAAATAGGTAATCTGAACTAAACTAAATTAAGCCACACGGCATTGCTTTATCAGTGAGCTAGGCAGCATATAAATTTAACAACTAATATAAAATTTCATGGCTGAAAAGGACTTGAACCAGAATCTGTTCAGTCCTTGGTCACTTAACCACTGTAATACTTCTGACTTTGTAGAAAGCTTCATCTTCAAATTATGTTTGATTTATGACTCTTTATGTGGTTATATGGTTTTTGACTTGCTTATTCAAAATCAACATTTCAGTCAGTGATTCACTTAGTATTTCCCTTTTAGTGATACCCATTGCTGACAATTTACACTACATGTTTTACTCCACCAAAGGTTTAGACCTTTTTTCTTTTATATTATATTATCATAGATCTATAAATATATAGGAGATAATATATATCTTTGTTTTTCATGTTCTAGTTTTCAGATCTTTGTTCTTGTGTCAGAATGCTTTACTAATGTAATATTTAGGAGCAAGCTTCAGCTCCATATTCATATAAATAATCCTTAGACTTAAGCCTATTCATTTTATCATATGCTTTCAGTAAATTAAATCACTTTCTTACATTTATCCATTTCTCAATGACCAATTAAAAACTAAAAGCTGATCCTATTTTTGCCTGGCATAAAGCCACATTGCATTTCTCAATGTTTTTATGTGTGTATTATATTCTCTGAGTGAAATTCTGCCATTTATGTTCCCAGGCACATTAACAAAGAAATCCCTCTGTGGTTTTTGCCTTCACTCTTTCTATTTTCTCCTTTCTATAGGGAAACAATAATGGCATTCTTCCAATTATCATACACAGATGCAATCATCACATACCGTCGCACGGACATTTCATGTTAACTTCATCATTTTTAAAATATTTCTCTGTTACGCCATCCTGCACCTTTACCATTTTTCCACATTCTTATAGCATTATAAACTCATTTTCCATCTTTTTTCCTGTATACAGTAGTAACAATTATAGCATTCATTTTAATTCTGCTTTTAGAAATTCCCTTACAAATCTCTGAAATTCTCCTACCACAGTCTGTCACTTCAGGGTACTAACAATATGGTTTAGCTAAGACAACTTTTATGTTATTTTATTTTATGTTACGTTATGTTGTTATGTTATTTATTTTTCATACATCTGAACTGTCCATCCACCTCAGAGGGATCTAGACAATGTACAGTAAATTGATAAAATATAAAAATTATATATAAAAGTTAAAAATGAGAAGGAGGCAAGGGTGGTTAAATGCTATTAAAATTAGATAAAAGGTGAAGGGAGAGCTTTCAGAGGACTAACTAGCCCTATGACTGCATGCTTCTCTCAGCCTCAGAGCCATGTGTTAATTCCTTTTTGGAAGGCCAGGAGAGTGGAGGCCTACCTCAACTCCAGGGGGAGAAAGTTTCATAGGGTGGGGGCAACAGCAGGGAATGCTCTCTTTCTAAACCCTGCCAACTGGACCTCTTGAATCGACAGGGTCTGCAATATACTCCCTGCCTGACTGGGTTGGATGGGATGATGTAGTGGGACAAATATGTTTCTATAGGTAGCCTGGCCCATGCCATGTAGGGCTTTATAAGTCACAACCAACATCTTTTGAATTAGACCTGCAAGCAGATTTGGTCACAGAAGGGAGGCATTGCATGTACTTTTCTTTGAATGGCCTAAAATTTCCCCTGCGGATGCATTTTGAACCAGCTGAAGCTGCTGGATACTTTTCAAGTGTAGTGTTGTGTAGAGCGGGGGTCTCCAACTGTGGCGACTTTAAGATGTGTGGACTTCAACTCCCAGAATTCCTCAGTCAGCTTTGCTCAGCAATGCTGGTTTATGATAATAGATACCGTATATGTCAGAACTCTCGACACCCATTTTTTTCTTTACTAAATTCTGAATGTCAATAAAATTTAATTCTGAATGAATTCTGCAATACACACACACACACACACACACACATCTAGATATGGTTCAAAATTGTATGCACATATTTTATCTAATCATAGCAAAAAGTTAATTTTGTCCTTGATGTACTACTGTCCAACTACATTTATTTTTATTTCTGGAGAGATTAATGCATTAAAGGTGTTTAGCTGGTGGGTAAGGATGTAATATTATCCTGCCTGCATGAGTCATGTGCTTTTAAAAAAAAACAATCTGGCTGCAGGTTATTTTTCTAAAGGTCATTGTAAAGGTGAATAGCAGAGATTAAATGATATCATTTTTATGTTTACCTTTATTATACTGTGCAGAAGTAGGGCAACCTGGAAAAATTACTTCGTTTGGATTTCCTCATAACTTCCTAAGTCACTTGTTGGTTCATTCAGCTGGAGGGAATTGCACAGAGCTATTCTGAACTTGACAATTGCTGTACTGTGTCGAGTGCCTTTATCATCCTGAAACAAAGGCAATATTATTAAAGAGAGAAGTATGCTGTTGAATTTATAAACGAAGGTAAACAAATGTACAAAAAAGCTTAATTCTTGTCTTGGTTTTCAGCTGTAAAAACCATACTACAATTGCAGATCCTTCCGCAATGTGGTTGATTGGATCCTGATTTATGCTAGTGAAAGCAAACTTAGGGATCCACTGAAATTATTTCGTATCGAATAATATAATACTGTATCATTTATCCAGAGTTGGGATGGGGACCTTTGTTGCCATAGTTTTGTCAAATGCCAACCTGCTTGTACTCTATTGTGATTATTTAGTCCTTCTTGAAACTCATTAGCTGTGTTCTGATAATTTTCGAAGCACAGGTGTTCTCTAAATATGCCATTAAGAATGTCACCTGTAACTTTATGAGAAAGATGAGTTGAATGTTTATCAGGACAAAATCATTTTAGGCTGATGCAAACTGGAAATCAACAGGAGAACTGTAATAAAAATGTTACCATGATTGGGTCAGATCCATTACATTTAAACAATATTTGACATACTTCGCTTGGAATTAATTTCTTGTGTCAGATTTTCATAACTCACTTTGTAATATACAACTTTCTATGTGTTGCAGACCATCTACACGGGTCTGCAGGAAAATGAAGACAACACAGCACATATATGTACATAATAGCCCATTAGCAAAGGAAACTAAGAGAGGCTCTATTCAAGCGTTTGAAAACAGTACCACTGGCTCAGAAAGTAGGAGTAAATATGGCACCTGTGAATGGAAGTGAAATGAGAAGGTGGGGGAAGACAGATGGTATAAAATGAAACATTAATCCTATGCCAAATTCACATTGCAGAGAGAAAAATTCAGTTAGGCCAGTGGTCGGCAAAGTGCGGCTCGCGAGCCACACATGGCTCTTTGGCCTCTTGAGTGTGGCTCTTCCACAAAATGGTTGGCCCCGCTCCTCTTATTTCTTTTTTGGACTCCAGCCCAAAGCGGCAGGAAGCGAAGGCTGCCTTAAATGCAAATGTGCCGTGAAGGCAGGTACAGGGCAGCTTCGCTCCTCCCCTCCTCCTCCTCTTGTTTAACTCCCGGGACAGCTGGGGCTGAGCCGGGAACATGCGCACATGCAGGGATACCCTCCTCAAGTGAGCGCCAAAGTTCAGGAAAGGCAACGCGGGGCGGGCAGCAGCTCACTTAAGGAGGATCTCCCCGCGTTTGTGCACGCTCCTGGATCAGCCTCAGCCTCAGCCAGCCTGGGTGTCCCGAGAGGAGAGGGAGGAGGGTTGCTGGAGAGTGCAGGAGTAACTGCCATCACAGCCTTCACTTCCTGCTGCTTCGGGCTGCAGTTTGCGCCCTCTGCACTCGGCTGAAGAGCTGCCAGTGGTGGGGGATGACACGGCAAAGCGATGGCTGGAGCTAAGACCTGCCTTAAGCAAGCGGTCGCCCAGAGTGCTCCCGGCTTAGCCACAGCCGGCCAGGGAGTTTCGAGAGGGGGGAGGAGGGAGAGACAAACACACA
>JANHFK010005664.1:27368-38570 GCA_036250565.1 Sibynophis collaris
AGGCCCTTCGGAGGCCAGAAACGGCTGGGAGCGGGGTACATTGAATTACGGGTGTTGGCACGCGCGCAATCCATCCGCACTCCTCCCATTTTTGGCACGCGATGGCAAAAAGGTTACCCATCACTGGCCTAGGACCTTAAACTCTAGGCCCAAGTGGCTAAATACCAAAAAAAAAAAATCATTTAAAATAAATAAATAAATAAATAAAAATGTCTATAAAAATAAAGTTAGACAAGCCACACTAGTATAACCCACTGCTACAGCTCATATTTTCAGTATTGATTTCAAGTGAAAACCAAGATCAGCTTTGTCTACTAGAATAATGCTGCATGTCACTGACTAATTAAATTGCCATCATCATTAAAATGTGCAACCAGAGATTTTTACCACTATGGTGCCATTGGTTTGGTGAAAGCTAATATAATGTGATGTAGATTAAGCCATAATGTATAATGAATACTATCATAATACAGAAAGTTCTTTTCAGCAACATACTGTGTGATTCCTAGCGGCAAACCTATTAACATCAATAGGAATTTGTTCTGCATAGTCTTGTATAGGATTGCACTTTTAGTTACCATATGTTCCCATCAGAAGAAACACCAGAGAACTATGTACAACTGTTGTTGAGTGCAAGTATGAAAGGAATGCAAAACGGTATGCGAAATTGCATACACATTGTTTGATATGAAGATCTATTTATCAATTATTATATATAACAAGAGTCTGCTTATTATCCATTGTATTAATAATGTATGAATTACAGGCTTTTCAAGGATTTGAACTGAATAATTAACACGATGTTGCATTAAATAGGTATGTTTATGGCAATTTTATACCCTGCTTAGCATCTGAGGTCTCTCCCTTCATAGGGGTAAAATTCAACCGGTTTGGACCAGTTCAGGCGAACCGGTAGGGACAATTTGAATTGGTTCACTGAACTGGTAAAAACCATCCCTGGTTGGCCTTGCCTATGCCTGTCTGGTCACTGGTCACCCCTTCCAGCCGTTTGCTTGCCCCTTCCAGCCACTCAACCTGCCTGCCCACCCCTGCCCTATATGTGTTGCCTTCACCACGGGGCCCATCCAGTCGCCTCGCCAGTCACCTCGCCCGCTCAGCTCACCAAAGGTAAGCAATGCAAACCTCGCCTGCTCGCCCTTTGCCTTGGGTCGGGGGCCAGGGCCCAGGGACGTGCCAATCCCTGAGGCCCCAGAACTGCCCTCTGCCTCAACCAGGTAAAGGAATGCGCCATTCCCTGGCTCCGGCCTCGCCCTGGAGTTCCACCTGCTCACTGCCCACTTTGACTTGGTCGGGGAATACGCAATGCCTTGCCCCCGGCCTTGGCTTGGAATTACCGCTTGCTTGCCATCTACTCGCCTTCCGCCTCACTAACCTACCTTTGCACCTTGTGGAGGATACGGCGAGACTCAGCCACCTTTACCGCCGAGAAGCCTCCAGCTGCCGGCGGTCATTTTCAGCTTCTGAGCAGCTCCTCTGTGAAGGTAGGGAGAAATGTTCGGCTTCTCTTTTCCACAGCATTCAATGTCGCCTCCTTCTCGGGCTCATACACACAGAGCAAACATGAGAAGGAGGTGAGAAGCAGTCAAGTTAAATGCTGCAGCAGAGAGAAGCCGAACATTTCTCCCTCCATTCACAGCGGAGTTGTTGCAGCCTGTCCCTTTAAGGTTCTTCGACTCCCAGGAGGGAGGGGGCCAGGGGTGGGATCATAAAGGGAGCAGCTGCTCTGCTGTGAATGGAGGGAGAAAAGTTTGGCTTCTCTGTGCCACAGCATTCACTAAGAGCCCTTCTCGAGCAGAGCAAACATGAGAAGGAGGCGAAAAGCAGCCGGGTTCTGTGGGAGTGGCTTGGTGGTGGTGGTCATGTGACTGACTGAGTGGGTGTGGGTGTGAGTGACAATAAATTGGCCATGCCCACACAGTGACAAGACCCTCCCCACAGCACCAGTAAGGAAAAAATTTGAATGTCACCACTGCCCCCATAGTATATTAAATTGTTTTTGCTTACTTTGATAGAAGAATTTATTGAAGTAAAGTGACTATCCGATTAGTGAACTCTAAGCTGACTATCTGAGAGACCCTCTTACTCCCATTCTTTGTTCCTGTCCTGTAAGATCTCATAGAACGAGAGTGTTCCAAGTCCTATCTTTAAAACAGGGTCATCTGATGGGACCTCGGGACTTTTGCTCTGTTGTGGCATCTCCACTGTGGAATAGTATCCCCATAGTGGCCCTGACATTTGTCTCCTTGAAAACCTAACCCTTTCCCCAGGTGCTGACTTAGGAGGTATGTGCCTGGCCAGGAATTTTATCAATGAATTGAATGTATTAGCCCCTGCCTGCCTTCATAGTGTTTTCATTGCACTGGATAGTCTTTTAAACTTTTATGCAACCTAAAGTTGTTAAAGAGTTATATGGCCTTTAAATATGATTTATAAATTTATAAATGAACACACACATACATAAATCTTGTTTCCTCTTGCTGGTGGATTTTTTTGTTATGTGTAAACATACTGTGTGTGCAAGTGAGAGGAAAGGAATAAAAAGACATTAAGTATAGTAGAGTAGCTTTATTTTTATCAGCATGCAGAAAAATTGAAGGAAAAACTTGTAGCCTTCAAATATTATATAGGCAGTCCTTGGCCACAATTAAGCCCAACATTTCTGTTGCTAGTGAGATAGTTGTTAAGTGAATGTTGCCCCCATTTTATGACCTTTCTTGCCATGGTTGTTAAGTGAATCACTGCAGCTCTCAAATTAGTAACACGGTTATTAAATGAATCTGGCTTCCCATTGACTTTGCTTGTCAGAAGGTTGCAAAAGGAATGATATGATCCTGGGACAATGCTACCATCATAAATATACATCCATTGCCAAGCATCTGACTTTTGATCAGGTGAACATGGGGATGCTGCAGTGGTCATAAGTATGAAAAATAGTCATAAGTCACGTTTTTTTGGTGCTTTTGTAACTTTGAACGGTCACTAAATGAACTGTTATAAGTCAAGGATTATAGTGTAGGTATGAAGAATAATGGGGTGATATATTTTTATTTCTACCTCCTTAATCAGTGGAAAATAAAGCATGTGTTTTAAATCTGCTTACATAGATAATATGTTGTTAGTAACCCTAATATTGGTATTTAATTCTAAAAAAAATACTGTACCCTGTTTCCCCGAAAATAAGACATCCCCTGATGATAAGCCCAATCGGGCTTTTGCGCGCATGGCAATAAGGCTGAGCGCTTATTTCAGGGTTCAAAAAAATATAAGACGGGGTCTTATTTTTGGGAAAACATGGTACTATTAATAAAGTGAGTGCTGCATTAGCTATTACCATGATGTACATCTGAAGGAAATACTGCTTGTTTTGGAACTTTAAATCTTATAAGAAGTTGTTGAGGACCAGTGAAAAATTGGGGGTTGTTGTTTTCTTTCTGATGGAAGGGTTACGTATTTATCCATAATTTTAATGTATTTGAATTGGCAGGTTGATCTTGTTCTAATTGTACAGTGTCTGAATTCCTAGCTCTAGTATAGTGAACTGTAAAATTTGTGCTTTTCATCGATGTAAAGAATGCTTTGCTCTCTTAGTGCTAGGATGTGCCAGCTATAGCAGTTTTGTCCTTCTATTGTTGCTTTAGATTAGAGGCATTTCTTTTTATTTATTTTTTTGGCAGCAACCTGTTTTTCAGATGCAGCAGCAGCTGCATGAAAAAAAAGCTAAAATCCTCCAGTATTGTGCCAGATAAATGGCTTTTGTGTCAGTATCAGCAGCAACCTGTTTTGAAGAGTGAAAGTACTAATTTCTGTTGACTGTATTCTAAAATGTCAAACCTAGGTTTAACGGGTGAAACTAGATGTAACCTTGAAAGGTGAAACTTGAAGAAAAACAGTCTTCATGCCTGGCAAACCTGTTATTCCATCTAATTTACAAAATGATATATTCCATTGTTAATAACATTATATGACTTCCTGTAAAAATTCCAAGAGTAGAATAAAAGCCTGAACATTTAAAAACCTGAAATGAGTTTATTTATGTGGTAGGTTTGATGCTTTGATCCTAGTCTGAGTCACCATTTAATTGTCAGTGTGTTCTATTTAATCCAGTGTCAATTTTTGCTTGTTAAGCAGAAATCTTAAAAACATTGGCAAATAAATACAGAACATGTCCTAGGATCATATGTGATTCATTGAAGCCTTAAGATATTCCAATGACCTTTTGATTATAAAATGACCTTTTAAATATGACAGCAGCAAAATTATTAACTAAATGACTGGACATTAATGTCTCTTCATTTAGCTATGTAATCCATTTAGAAAGAAAGTCAGAGAGGGAGAGAGAGATACTACAAAGTTTGCTGGTTGGTGCCAACTCATGTACATCTTCTCTTGTGCAGCTACACTGGCATTATTCTCACTCTGACATTATTGTCAGGGCAGGGCAAATTCAATAGGTTCTGACAGGTTCTTAAGAACCTGTAGTGGAAATTTTGAGCAGTTCGGAGAAATGGTAGTAGAAATTTTGAGTAGTTTGGAGAACCGGCAAATATCACCTCTGGCTGGCCCCAGAGTGGGGTGGATATTTTGCAATATCCTTCCCCCAGGAGTGGGGATTTTGCGGTATCCTTTCCCTGGAGTAGAGTGGGAATGGAGATTTTGTAGTATCCTTCCCCTGCCACAGCCACCAAGCCACACCACTCCCACCAAGCCACGCCCACAGAACCGGTTGTAAAAAAATTTGGATTTCACCACTGGTTCCAGTCAACCAATCGTTGGGATGAGAAGAATATTTTTTTTACAAATACATTTGCAAGGCATCACCAAATATCTAGAATTTACAAATGACACAGAACAGTTTGATGTCCTATTGAGAAATCAGCCTACTGGCCATAACAATATGTGTACAACCTGTGGTGTGCCTTCATATTCACCTCAGCAATGGAAAGGTTCCCCAAAGAATTTGGTGGTTTAGCAGCATGCATATAATCATATGACACTGGCTTGGAAATATTTTGAGACAGACAATCTCATGAGATTTCTGTTATTTCCTGCTTTTGTGTCAGAGGCAGAAATTTATACTTAAGTGTGCATGTTTATCGGTCAATTATTATTTTTTACTACTGTTGATTATGATCATATTTGCTGATCAAGGTAGTCACTAAATGGGGAGTCTCTGTATTAATTTTTTCTTAGATTTTAACGAAATAAAAACATATTTATTTTGTGTCCTATTACTCCTTGACCTAAAATAAAAGTGCATTCCAGAGTTAGAAGAACTGATTTTAAATAAGCTTTTAAGATATGGCCATCTGTGTGTAGCAATTGTATGTTCAGAGGTTGTTAAATAATCTGGGATAAAGCTTAAGTCACGTAGCATCAGACTTCAGTTGTAAACTTAAAGAGGTATCTTGAAATCGGTCTCTGTGTAATCCTACAACTGGTCTTAAACTGGAGCCCAAGGCCTGTTGTTGGTGTTTCTTGGCCTCCAGTTTAAGGCCAGTTGTTGGATTACACTGGAAACTATCCATTTATCAAATCTGTTCAAAGGGAGCATAAACATTTTATTGGTTTATATCACCAGATATAGGGTCATAAAACAGGCTGTAGCCAAACTAGAAAGGCAAGAATTCTAATATTTTAATACGGGGTGATCCTTCATTTTATTTGAAAGGTTATGGGGAGATTGTAAGCCGCCCTGAGTCTTCGGAGAAGGGCGGCCTATAAATCAAATAAAAATAAAAATAAATAAATAAAGATAATCATCATATTTACCAGAGATTATTACAATAGTTTCCTATAGGCGCTGCTTATCTGCAGATCCAGGAGTTGATAACTTGATAGAAATAAATAACAGGCAAATTAAGATGAAGATGGACTTGGAGATATCCTTCTGGAAAGGACTTATTCTCGTCTTTTTCTTCCTTTCTTAGCTTTTTTTCTCTCTCTCTTAAATGGTCTGTAAAATTGGTTTATCTCTACGCGACTATTATTGGTTGATTTGTCTGAATGCCAAGCTTCCAAGAATTCCCTAATGGTTTTGGAGTTACCTTGGTCTAGGTTTCCCAGTTGAAATAATGGTTGAGTCTGTTCATGTATTGTGAGATTAAGAAATTTTCATTGTGTCTTCTGATTGCGAATTGGTATTCTTGTATGTGTTCTTCTTTTCTGTTCTACAAAGTGGTTGTTACAGTCCTTTTACTGTACATTGTAGATGATTCCTGTTTTTTCTTCTTAGGAAACTGAGTCTTGTTTTACTTAAAACAAGATTTACAGATAGTCCTAGACTTATAACAGTTCGTTTAATGTTCGAAGTTACAATGGCACTGATTGGCACCGTTTTTCACAGGACCATTTCCCATGATCATGTGATTAAAATTCAAATGCTTGGCGACTGATTCATATTTATGACGGTTGCAGTGTCCTATGGTCATGTGAGCCCATTTTGCGACCTTCTGACAAGAACAGTCAATGGGGAAGCCAGATTCATTTAAAAACTGTGTTACTAACTTAACAACTGCAGTGATTCACTTAACATTTCTGTCAAAAAAAGTAGTAAAATGGGGCTAAACTCACTTAACAAATGTGTTGCTTAGCGATAGAAATTTTGGGCTTAGCTGCAGTCATCAGTAAAGATTACCTATAATCAAGGGTGAAATCTACTTACCTTCCCTACGGGTTTGGAAGTGCATGCTCGCTTTGATCGCGCTCACATGCACATCACATCTGATTCTTTACCCTCTGCGCATGCGCAGAAGGTTTTATTACCCAGAAGTAACGACATCCGGGCAGGTGAGCGGAGCCATGCGCTGCCGCCGCTACCGGTTTGCCAAACCACGCCCCACTGCTGCTACCGTACGGGCTAGTCAGACACAACCGGCAAGATTTCACCACTGCCTATAGTTGGATTGCAGCTACAGTGATGCCATGTAGTTGTAAAAATCTGCGTTTGTTTCTGAAATGTTTTTGATGCATGGGTAGTATGATCCTTTTCATAGCTTGTTTTGAATGTGCTGTAGTGGGTTGAGTGTCAGATACTTTTCGATAAAGTTATATAGGTATCCATTTTGTTCTATAGGCAGTCTGTTTTTGTTGTGTTCTTTGCTGAAATGCATTGTTACAGTACTAAAATACTGATACAAATGTTTGTACTTTATTTCTGATCCTGGTAGCAGGTGCAGAACTGACAGCAAATGGACACAGCAGATCAATATGGAATTATGGCATGCTTTAAAGCTGTGTTAATTGTTGTACTATCTGTGCCCCTTGACCTCGGGGCTGCTGTTGGTCTCTGCACATCTGTTATCAGCCTTGCATAAAGCCACATCAGCACGCATACACAATTTTTACGTTTATTGGCATGGCTGAATGTTATTTGCTTGTTTACTTTGGGAAGACAATATGGCAATATATAGAAAAAACCTGCATCATTGGCAAAAGTGGGGGAGATTCAGTTGAGCCCACAGTGAAATAGGTCAGTGGTCAGGCCACTCGCTAACAAAGCTGGCTGAGGCTCATTGCTTAGCAGAGTTTCTTTTAAGCAAGCAGGCTTTAACATGAAGATGACTTTACTGTATATATTAACTGAAAACCCGGCTGCCATGTACATCTATCATGACATATTATATGCAGCAGTATATAACAGCATTATATTTGATTGAAATGTGAAATATTCACATCCTAGTCATATTGTAAATAAAGTAAATTTATCTTGGAAATAAAGTAGAGTTAGGCTTCCTGGCTGTTAATATTATTCTGAAAACTACATATATAACCCCAGTTTTATCAGCATAAATAAAAATCTGGATAGCTATTGCAAATCAATTCATGAAAAGCTGCTTTTTGCATACTTTATATTCTTGCAGATCTATAGAATGTTTGCTTCACAGAATCTTGGTTAGTTCTTAGTTCAGCTGCTGACTTACCACCTTTACTCTATTTTCAGCACATTTCTATTTGCCAGGTTTAGTTTTTCAACCATTATCTATTCTTTTAACATTATTTTCATGCTCTTTTTATTTATCAAACTTTCTTACCTTTATTTTTCTTTCTTTTCATTAACAATGCACAGCTTCTCTTTCCTTATTCTGATTTTATAATTTTTTCTCACTGTTTCCCCGAAAATAAGACCCAACTGGAAAATACGGCCTAGCATGGTTTTTCAGGATGCTCGTAATATAAGCCCTACCTCAAAATAAGCCCCAGTTAAGATTGTCAGCAGATGGAGACATTTAGTACTGTATTTCCCCAAAATAAGACCTAACCGGAAAATAAGCCATAATGCGTCTTTTGAAGCAAAATTTTATAAGACCTGGTCTTATTTTGGGGAAAACACAGTATCTCTGCATTCTCTTCACATGATAAAATAATAGTATAGTATAACTTTGTCATTGTATCTATATACCTAGTATACCCATACAATGAAATTCATATAACACCCAAAGACCAGGCCCAACACACATATATCTGATGTTTTCATAAACTGTATCTGATATTTATCTGATCCATAAAATGTATCTGATGTTTCCATAAACTGAATAGCTGTAATACCAACTTAGAAAAGTATATGCAGGTCGTTGTGTATGAACCTTTACGGTGAGTTCAAAAAACAGCATTTCAAGCAGTCCAGTTCCAACATATATAAATTGTTTTGTCATTCTGCCTTGATTACAGAGTTAGTGCTTGTAAATGGACGTTTCTGATTGTTTAGGCTCTAGCAATGAGCACATTGCTAGTGGGTAAATAATCAGAAAGATCCATTTGCAAGCACTAAGTTTGTAATCAAGGACAGAATTGTAGCCATAGTCTAATAAATATTAGTTTAATATCCCTTTTGCCATTATTTGCTTGCCCACACTGCTATGCAAACTCAATTAGATTGATTGCTAGCAGATGGCTGGTTTGAGTACATAGTCAACAGTATTTAAGTTCCTAGTTACAGATATTTATTCAGTATAAAATTGATTTGCTAGGGCCAAAGACTTAGTAATAAAATAGCTGTCATTAATTTAAGATTTTTCTGATTTGACAATAATGGGTCGCACACATGCGAGTGAGTTCTGGAAAGCAGAAGAGCAGCCGTCTTGTCTGCACGCGCGCACTGGGAACATGATCTTCCAATTTCCGGGATGTGCATGAGCACCGGTCTTCCGGTTTCTAGTGTGCATGCATGGACGAAGACTAGCTGGTCAGTGCGCATGCATGCACTGGAAACCAGAAGAGCAGTCACCCGGCATGCGCATGTGTACCAGGTGGCTGCTCTTCCAGTTTCCGGTGCTCCCACGTGCGTGAAGACCAGCTGGCCAGTGCACCGGAACCTGGATGATGGCTCACGTGCCCACTTCCGGCACTCATGCCATAGGTTCACCATCACGGAGCTATAACCTTTTTCTATGAAGGTTTGTTAGCTGTTTATACTTTTTTTTAAAAAAAGGATTAATGTAGAGTTCAATTCAGCTACTCCAGCTAAAAAGCTTAATGCGGATCTCCCAGTTTTCTGTATCTTATTCAGTATAATTAATATGGAAAACTACTATTTGTATTGTTGCTTCTAAATGAAATGCTATAGTATTCTGTTTCTTCCTCATGTCTGTGTATATAACAAGGAATAGCAAAGAAAATATATGAAATATTTAAAACCTAATAAAAATATAACTATTTTAAAATAAGTAATGGTAGTACTGAAATTACCTTTTCTGGAAACAGTGGAAATAAAGAAAGCAGCAAAAAAGGGAGAAGATTGGCTGATAGCAAAAGTCTTCTAAGAAACAAAAGCTCTTCCATACATAGATTTCAGATCCAACATTATCAGAAAAGATCCTCAGGCCTTTTATATTTATCAAAAAAATTTTTTTTCTTGTCTCCATGGTAAATAAGAGCCCATTGTAATTTTAACATTCCTTTATTACTTTCTAGAACAAGATAGACTATCTGGAGCCATCAGTCACTTATATAAGTAATTAACTTCTGCAGTATATTTTGTCTTTGCCTTTTGTCTTCTAAGAAATCTGCTACCTCATTTTTATCTAATCTACTGGCACACCCTATTAGAAGATGTAAGAGGATTGGATACCGTAAACTATTAGTTCATCACAGGACAAAAGTGGCTCATCTTAATTTGCCTAATTAGCATCTTATATATGGACCAGCTGCCTTCTTGAACAAAACCAGATGATAAGATTATTTTATTAATTGCATATTAATTCTTGCATGCGTCAACCATATGGGGGATCTTTCTGAATCCACTGTAGCAAATCCATTATGAGAACAGAGTAAACTCAAGAGCAATTGTATCTGCAGAGAACAGAACATTGGAGCCATGAAAAATGCTTGTGTCATCCTAAGTACAACCCATCTGTGTCCCTCCTGCTCTTTGTTACTCATGTTAACACATTTAAGAACAAAACAGAGTGCGTTTAGTAACTGTGTTTCTGGGAATTGGTACTCCTCTCTTTGAAAACAAAGCTGAGGTCTTTCCTCTGCCACATGTTTTCTAAATTCATAAATTAATTATTTGTATTAATATTATGCTCAGGCTTATGTGTTTTTAAAGTTTATAATGCAATAAAAGTAACTCTGCTTTTGCAATAGTTAAAATTTAGCTCGGTATACACACAGGTTGTATCAAAAGTCAGACTCTGTAGAAAGCTTATTTTATAAATTAAAATAAATATTTAAATTGGTATACATTTTTCTAAACACTTATTTTTTTGTGGATGGCCACTAAACACTCCTAACTAAAGTAATATTTTTTTCCTGAAAAATACATTAATTAATGTAATTATTCAAACTTAATCAGAATAAAATTGGAAGGGACCTTGGTCTTCTGGTCCAACCTCCTGCTCAAACAGGAGACCCTATACCATTTCAGGCAAGTGTTATCTCTTCTTAAAAATCTCTAGTGATGAAGCACCCACAATTTCTGAGGGCAAGCTGTTCCATTGGTTAATTGCCCTCTCTGTTAGGAAGTTTCTCCTTAATTCCAGGTTGCTTCTCACCTTTGTTAGTTTCCATCCATTGTTTTTTGTCCTGCCCCCTGGTGCTTTGGAAAAATAAATTGACCCTCTCATCTTTGTGGCAGCCTCTCAAATACTGGAATGCTGCTATCATGTCCCCCCAGTGGTTAGAGTGCTGTAATGCAGGCTATTTCACCTGACTGCTAGCTGCAATTCAGTAGATCGAATTTCA
>JANHFK010005664.1:59495-71716 GCA_036250565.1 Sibynophis collaris
TGACTCGCCCCCAATAGCCAGAGATGGAGTAATCTGGCTATGACGTGCCGCCGGAAACCACAGCCACTCGGTCTTGGAAGGGTCCATGAAGGAGTCTCTAGCTACAGACAGCTTTTTCAGGCAGAATGCTTTATTTTCCAGAACATACTAAATCCCAAACTAGTCTTCATCTTGATTGATACTACAGATAATCCTTGTTTAGCAACCACAATTGGGACTGGAAGCTTGGAAACTACCATTGGGTTTATATAATCTGATTTCAGCTTCCTTTGCTTTAAAGACCTGTGAAGGTTGTAAATGCAA
The DNA here is from genome assembly GCA_036250565.1 of Sibynophis collaris. Taxonomy (NCBI): domain Eukaryota; kingdom Metazoa; phylum Chordata; class Lepidosauria; order Squamata; family Sibynophiidae; genus Sibynophis; species Sibynophis collaris. The sequence continues at coordinate 59,799 of JANHFK010005664.1, forward strand.
GGATTGGGCAGAAAGATACATTTTCATCATCATTGTAACTGAGAATGGTCACTATACTAGATGGTTACTAAACATGGACTATCTGTACAGTCATCTTAATTTATTCTCATCTTGATTACCTTCAGTCATTTCAATTAACAAAAGAGATATTTTTGCCGTTTTCCCAAATGCTGGGAAAATGGGAATTCGGGAGTGTGCTGCAGGGCCTGAAAGACACATAGGAGAAATCACTCTTTTGCATACCAGATTGATAAACTTGTGGCAATGAATCTTCAGAAGGGCCCTGTCCTTCTTATTGGAGTACCCAATCAGGTTCATAATAGGAAAGTTAGTCCCTTAGATAATCAGACCTACTTTTGAAAGTAACCTTAAACAGTGTCTGATAAACAGTTGTCAGCTAGTGCAGCTTAGCAGTCTAGGTACAGAATTTTGCACTAGCAGCAATTTCTGGTCACTTTTCAAATATAGCCTCACCAGAGTACATTACAGTAGTCAGGTAGAATTGTAACCAAGTATATAAGAGTTGCCAAGTACAGTATGCTCATAAGGACCAACGGTTCTTGCTTCTAGCTTCTCCATTAGCTAGAATTGTGCAAATATACATGTTCTCAACCACTGATAATTGTCAAGCATTATTGCATGGGAGTTTGATCCTGAACAGATGTTACCTTTGGCTGAGATGTGTTGTCTTTGGTGTTGATATGATAAGCTACTTGCTTCTAGAAGATAAGGTTGCTAGTTACCCATATGTGAGAAGCACTTAGAGACCTTGGTAAAGAAAAAGAGTTGATTATCTGTAACTATAGGTCTTGAAGAGATCATCTGTGCATTCACGCAACCCGCCCCCCTTCCCCTTTCTAGTAACTATTTTGGATAAATTCTAGTGCTTCTTGTACCTGCTGTATTGTCTTGGGGAAGTAGAAGAGAAACCTCAAGCATGAACAGTGAAGCTTCTTTCCTGCCAAAATATTTCTCACTTTTGGAAAATTCCCAGGAAAGACTGTGTGAATGCACATATGACCATTCAAAGAGCCAATTACAGGTAAGCAACCTGTCCATCAAGGTAACGTACCGTGTAGTAATTTGCATGAAAGTTTAGATAAACAGAATGGGTCTTTTTTTCTAACAAAAACATCACCAAGATTTTTACTGTGAAAATATTTTAGCTTTCTGTTTATAGGTAATTATTCATTAAAGGTATACCTGCACATTAGTACTTACAAATAAAAATTTAAAATCTAATTAATATGCCTCATAGCATACTTGTTATGCTAGTTCATATATTATAAATCAGTACAGGAGGCTTTAGCACAAAATAGTAAGCTAAAATATTGAGTGGGTCATTTTACAGAAAGAAAACTGGGTTTATGCATCATTGACTTATCCCCCCACCTTCCCTCTTTCTTTAGTCAACTTGCCCCTTCCTAGCAGCTTTCTCTATGTATCAGTTATTGTTTCCTTCCCAAACATTTATGTGTGGCTTAGCTTCCATCCCTGCATGTTTTCCAACCTCTAAAAATACTTGGCTATACTATTCATGTTGTACTTCTATTTCTTTTCATTTGATCGGCAAGGTAAAGACCAGGTCATTGTCCAGGGTGGATGTAGGCAGCTCAGCAAGAAGAAGAAACAGGCCAGGAAAGTCATTTATTTTGGTGAATATGTGGGGAGGAGGTATAAATCAAGAAATTTGGCATAGAGAAGATTAGAGAGCATTAATGTTCTGCAAAACCTTTCACCATGAAGTAACCACAACCTTTTTATGGCCAAAAGTCATAGTTTACATATGGGGTAGCTGAAGTAAATGGGACCATATCACATGTGGACAGGGATAATGTCATACGTTTAGTAACCTTTCATTTTTAATCCTCATGTGCCCATTTTAGAGTTTAGACTACAATTGTCATGCATTTCCTCTTCAAAATAGGTAGAAATCAGACCATTGGTTTTAAGCCACTAGATCCTAGGAGCACAAAAAAAGAAGAATAAGGCTGCCTATAGCTCTGATGCTGCATATTATCTGCCCCTGACATAAATGTTCAGCTTTTGTTCTCTACATCCTTTTAGTTCATATAGTACTAATTAAAGACTTGATAAGTATGCTGAGGAGGTGGATAAGAGCTGCTGATTGAAAAATGTATGACATGTACTGGTTGATGTAACAATGGCAACCATTTTCATGGAAACTCAAATCTATAATGTAATTCTAATAACTGAGACATAGTTTTAAAATAATAAATATTGTGCATGGTTTCACCACATTTAAATGGAAATCTGTGAAATTACTTGACTGCTCTATTAATCCAACACCCACGATCATTTTGAAAAATAGAAATATGGAGCTCCCAATAGTTCAGGAATGGGTGATTTGAAAGACCACTATTCAGGACCCTTCTCTGGTTGTCAGAGAAGATAATATGGGCTATATAGATAATTTCTTTGACCTGATCTAGGCATTACTTTGATCTATGGTAGTTTTGGATTATTGTTATGCACAGACATGTAATCCCTGGCACAGGTTGAGGTGTTTGTCATGTTAAGACTTGATGATGCTAATTTAAGTACAGTTCCCACTTGTAAGCACACTGAATTGGTTGATTCAAGTAATATTCCTTTTTCTGTTCCTCTCTTGCATTCATTATATGTTCTATGGAAAAGGTGTGTTTGTACATAACTTCTCCCTGGGTTTTTTCCCCCCAATTATTTGTACTGTGATGTGCATACTGTGTCTGTTGTCTGTTTTTTATGTCTGTGTGTTTTCATTATTTTCTCTTCGTCACTCATTTGCTTTCTTTTTCTCTCTCACCCAACAGTCTAGTCTGTTAGACTGCCTCCCTCAGTCTTGCTTAAGTGCCTGCTGTTGTTTGATGTCATGGACGATCAAGGTATCAAGCCCCCTCCAGAATCATCCAGCTGTAATATCCGCAGCCTGATGCTGTTGTCACATTAGAGTATCCTCTTCTTAACAGTGCTCTTATTTTAAAAATTACTCCTGCTGCTTTATTTCATGTCACAGGGAAAACACTGTGCAGTAACACTAAATTCTCTATTCCTTTTTAAAATATTATTTCATTTCTTGGCAAATTTGAACTTTTTTTTTATTTTGCTGTCCTGTTTTTTTTTCCTGTTTTCTAAATGGGCATTGTGGAAAGTTACTAACTTTCAGAAAGTGTACATTTTGTCATAAAATTGAATTTCAAAAAACTAATTTAAATTCAAAACTTTCTTAAAACTTTTCATGTAAGAATGAACAGTGACAAACTCTTAGGGTCTTGCTAATTCATACATCTTACAGAAGGACCTTATGCAGCTTCCAAATCTCCCTTTTGGCAATCCCTGAATCCTTTTCTGAATGTGATTGTAAGAAATCAAAATAATCGTATGTTGTTTTGAGACTTGAATGGCTCATTTTTTATAAATATAGGATAGATAGACAAGACACACACACACACATTATATATATAAAATAAAGTCTGACATCCTTAGTCTTCTAATCATCAAAATGCTTCTGATCATCAAAAGGATGTCTATCCATATCTAAGAATTCCAGCACAAATAACTGGCTTCCTACAGTGTAAGGGTAACAGGAAAAACTGATTTTATTGTTGTTTTATTTAGTTCTTGTGATGTAATTGTAGATCTCAAAAAGGAAAAGGTAATCAGAAAGCTGTTGCTTGAATATTTTCTAAATTGGTATTTTCTAAGAAAAATGTTGGTGATAGTGATAGGAATAATAGCCGTGCTAGATTAACTCAATGGTCATCCTAATCCATAATTATGTTTCACATTGTCAACTGTAGGATTGTCAACCAGAAGAAGGAGACTGTCTTCTATTATTGTTCCTCTGCAATTATTTTGTAGCATACTACCACATTTCAGTGAAAAACATACTTCCCTCATTAAATCTTAAGACTAATAGTCTTAAGTCTAAGACTAATAGACTAATAGTCTTTGATAGACACAACCTCCATTGATTTATTCAGTCCCCCTTAAAGACAATCTTTCACTTCTGTGATAATGAATGAAGAAGCAGAAGAAAACCAACCAGCTGCATTCATGACTGATTAACATTTAGGTTCCTCCCAAATCTTTTAAAATAGCCAAACTTTTGGTGTGGCTTGGAATGAGTTTAAATGAGTAGCTTTACATTCTGAAAAAGAACACAGTACTGCTTAAAAGTTTGTGAACTCTCTTGAATTTTCAATATTTCTAAATCAATATGGCATCTCTTTATTTACTGGTAGTTTTAGAACTTGTTTGGAGAGCAGATCACATTTTAGATCATATTTATGCAGGATTATTGAAAATTCAAAAGAGTTCATGAACTTTTAAACACCATTGTACAAAGATTAAATAGGACTTTGATATATGTGTTACATTTATTCATATGACTGCATTATGTCATGAACTTTGCATGAGAGAAATTTTGATTTATATAGATCCCCAATTAAAATATCGTTCTATGTGCTGCAACATCATCCTTTCTTTGATAAGACTATGTAAGACAGATGCACTTAGAAATCTATATCAAGAAAAAAAACCTATTAATAAATAGGATCCTAAAGACATCAGATTAAGAGCATAATTCTGCAAGGCACAGTTCCTGAATCTATTATAACAGTCCAAGTAGATTTCTTGAATATGGAATTGGTTTGTTATTCTCTTCTGGAAAAATGTTCAGTTTCCCAGTCTAGCATAAAGCCATGGGGTTTTCTGGTTGTTTCCATCCAAATATTAAGCATACTGGATACTGTTTACCTTTTTTAGATTTGGCTACTTTAACTACCGGTAGGTACTTTAGATAAAAATGCATGTTGTTCAGTTAAACCATAACATTGCTGTGTAAGGGAATTAAGCTATTAACTATACAGTGTTAAACTGAATAAATGCAAAATATACATTTTTTTCAATAGAAAGGCTCTACTTTTGCATTTTCTTTAGTTTTGGGAGTTTTTCTACCCATTAATGTGTAAAATTTTTATGTAATGGTTATGGGCATCTTCCCATTAAATTAGCTTAGTTGGAATCTTCCCTCATTTAGTGAGTACTGGATTGATTGATTGATTGATGCTTGATTGATTACATGTCCCTGGAGACAGAAGATAAATGTACATTAGGCTTCTTCTTCTTTGCATTGATCCTACAGAAGAATTCCTAATACCAAAAAATTCCTTTGTCTAGTTTTATTTGTTCCAATAATCTCATATTGGATTTAAATTTCACTCACAAAACATTAAGAATTCTACAATTGAAATTTTAGGACCTTTAGTAATAGATAACGCCAGTGCATTACTTCAGCTGCTACAAGGCATCCATGTTTACATTTCTTTATCAGTTGCGATAACACTAAAACTGTTTTTCAGCAACATTCAGATTGGAATGACCGAGAAAAATACCTTTCCTATTAGGTAATGTTAGGACCCCAAGTGGGATTTGGTGCACTAGAAGTAGCGGCTGAATCAAAATACTTTACTGCACTAAAATATTGAGAAAATTTTAAAACATTTTTTAATTAGAAGAGATCAATTTCTGTTTAACTGTTGGATAGCAATAATCAAATGAAAAAATCATTTTTTTTTCTGCTGGTAAATATCTTGGTATTCATAGATTTGCCACTTTGTCAGCAATCTTGTTATATTAAATATTATAAGTGCTCTTAAACAGTGTTTATTTATAACTGTACAGTCCCCTTTCCCAACAAAATAATAGTTTACTATTTAATATATGCAATTTTATTTCTTTTCATATTTGAAAAAAAATCAATTCAGGGTCTCATCATTCTTATGACAGTTACTAATTTTGGAATTGTTAATTAGTATGTTTATGATTATGTTGAAATATGTTGTTGTGGCTTACCACACAGCACTACCATACTTGAAGTATTATTCCACTCTCAGTGAATCCAAGAGAGAAGAAACATCCCCTTTGGCTATTATTGCATAATAAATAAAATCCATTCTGCTATTTCTATCTTGCACTCAAAAAGGATAGGTTTCTTATTCTTATGTATTATGTATTCTTTTCTGCCAGTTATATAATTTCAAAACTAGCTCTGGTCTGGGAATTAAAAAAAAAAGTTGATTATAAGGCTGAAAGTAAACAGTAATTCATGATTAATTGTTAAGTCGTTTGTATGACTAAGATTGCTTTGCTTTAGTGCAGCTTCATAATGTGTACTTTTATATGACACCCACCAAGGCGTGTGTCATATTTCAGAAAAACGCACACTTCTAAGAGATGAAACAAATGGCTATAGCATTTACTGTACAAGTGATCCTTGCTTAATTACAATAATTTGGACCATAATTTTCATCACTAAAAGATGTGAACATAAAGCACAATATCATGTCACTGCATTGTTTAGAGACTGTAATCTCAGCTATTCCCCAGTTGAGAGAGGATCTCACGTGATCACAACTTTTGACTTGCTACTGGCTTTCCCATTGACTTTGCTTGTGGGAAGCTGGCAGGGAAGGTTGCAGATCATTTGATCGTGGGATACCATGATGGTCAGAAATCCTATTGGTAACTTATGGAAACTGCCATACATATAGTAGTTTAATGTTTTGTTTGAGCATCACAGTTCTGATGATTTATGATGAAATGTTCATAAATAGGCAAGACTCTAAGAGGCTATTAAGTATTTATGTTCTCACTGAAGTCATTCTTTTGACAGAATTTTAACCGAAACTGACATAATAACCTGCATTCCTTGATTTGTAGTTTGTCCATTTGCATTTATTATAAAAATTCCTATAAATGTATCCATGTTAGTGTAATTTTGAGACAGACTTTGATCTAGTCTCAGTTTTCTTATATAACAAATGCTGTCATTTAGTCAAATTAATGTTGCAATGGGCTTTTATCAAATCTTAAGAATATATTCACTGTTGGGAGTATAAAGCTTGCATAGTAGTTTCAAAATCTTCTCACGTGTTCATAATCTGTGACACTCTGCAACTTCCTATCTCCCAAGATACTTCGTTCCTGTGAGAAAAAAATGGAGTATGCGATTCATGATGAAATCCAAAGCAATCGCTTTTCTAAAACAATTTATATATCACTGTTGCTAAAGTTAAAGCTAATCGGGTTTTTAAAAAAATAAGAAAGCCCCAATTGAGTTTGCATTAGAATACGTTCCAGAAAGTGAAAATATTGCAGAAAAACTAACCTATCGCTTATAGATTAATAAACTTAACAGTTGTTGTCTTTAAGAGCAAATATACTAATGGAATGAATCATTACATGTTTGATATCTTTCATACTAAATGCTTTAGTAAAGAATTGAACCGTGGATTACTCTTGTTTTGGCTATTAAAAATCTTCTGCAAAATTGTCATAAAAAATTGAGTCAGGTGTCAAAAACTTTTTTTCAAATTCTGTCACAATGTCTTATTCACAGGAGAAATGCTTTATTTAAAATAAGGTAAAAAATGTCTAATTTATCTTTTGCTGCAATTTTTTAAAAACAAATTTTATAAAATCCCTACAATTAATGATATACTGTTTTTTTTATAGTGTTCACCTCCTTCTCCTGAAGAGGAGAAGCTTATTCCTGTCAAAAGACCCAAAACACCAACTCCTGATGAATTATCTGACATCAATACTCAGACAAATTGGACCAAATCACTTCCACTGCCCACGCCAGAGGAAAAGATGCGACAACAGGCTCAGGCAGTCCCAACTGATGTTATCCCTATTAATGTAACAGGTAGATTTTTAATTTTATGGATTTATCGCATCTCTTTATGATATTTAGAGAAAATCATACCTTTATAGAACGTACTGATTGTGTTAAATAATGATAACAGATGATAAGCAAAATCATACCTTTATGGAATGTACTGATTATGTTAAATAATAATAACAGATGATAAGCATCAGGGCCTTTAAATATTACAATATCAGAAATCTCTCCCCTTCAAAACTCATGCTGAATGATTAAATATTCTGAAAAATGCTGAAATGTTATATTTCTGAACTTTCTGTAGTGTAATCTTTGTTCTTTAGTGACTTGTTTCATATTGTTTCTCTAGTTTTTAAAGAAGTTTATTTAAAAAATATGTAGCTCATTTCATTCACTATCAAATATGTTTTCTAGTAGCATATATGTTGTTATGGAATAATATTTTTGCTACATAAAAGGATGAGTAAGGCTTCATGACCTAAAATAAAATTGACTGAAGACCGCTGGCCCATAATAAAAGAATTTAAATCGGAATTAAGGTTGTTCTCTAAGGAAGACAAAGCAGAATAATTAGCAAGCTTTCATTTTCTCCAGGATTATTAAGCAAGAGGGAAAGCAGGGAAAAGGAAAAAGTTGACCTGCGAAAGCCCTAAAACCTGTTCATCAAGAATCTGAAAAAAACTATAGAAGGAGATTGCAAGCATAGCTGAATTAAGCTTTTTCTTCTGGATATGAAGATAGGTTAGGTCATAATTCAGGAAGTTGATGCAAAAAAACAAGCAGTCATTATTTCTGGTTTTCTATATAGCCTATAGCCATATAGGGATGTTTCTGATCCTTAGAGAACATGGATGTTCCTTCTCAAGGGCACAAGAAGAGAAGCAGGACTGAAAGATTGAAAACTGAATTCTTGGTCCTTTACAAGGGATTCATCATTCTTAATCCATCTGGGTTTTGTTCTTTTCTGCTTAAAAAGGAGTGTCAGACTCAAGGCACTATTTTTGAACTGCAATCACATGCTAATCTACAAGATTAGTTAAACCAACTGACTTTTTTCATTAATAATCAATTAACAGGTGCTTTCTTTTTCCAATGTGGTGACTAATATCTGCTTAACTATATTATTAGTCTTACCTTCTGAGAGAATTTTAATATAACTCAACGATCAGGGTTCAGTAAAAAAAAATCATATGAAAGAAATAGATAAAACAGAAATTGGTGTACCCTAGAAGAGCAAAAAAAAAAAGTTTGTGGAAATTAAATTATTGATGCAAACTAATAAATGGGAGGGGGGTTTCATCCCCTTTTTTTCTGCCTCCTTAAAAATGTATGATTGTATTCAGTTGGAGTTTCTTTGTTAATATAGTCTAGCCCTCCACTGAATTGGTTTCTCCTCAGTTTTGCAGTCTCTGAATGTTTTCCAATCTGGTGGATGTAGAGATCCTTCCAGATTTGAGGAACACATGATATTAAGAGGACAAAGGAATTGGGACAGTCCTGTTATGTTAGCAGAAGTATCTTCCCACAGTCATGGTTACAGACAAGATAAAAAAGTACATGTAAGTCAAAAATATTTAATAGGGAAGATGCCAGTTGTTTAATCTTATTTGACCCACAAAAGATCGACACAGGGATAAAAAAAATGGATCAGAGAGTAATGTGATCCTAAAACAGAAAGACTTCAGCTCTGCTAAAGTGTTCATTTTTCATGCTTTATGGCTATTTATATCTGAATAAATACCCAAAGATTGCACTGGAAATCTGTCCTCCCAAATATTTACCTTCTAGATAAAATATTCTTTTCAGGTAAGGAAATAAATATATCATAAAATATATATCTCTGGTCTGTGTGAGACAAGAGAACTAGGTCATGAGAATCCATTGTTTCTTCTTCCTTAGAAATATTATTTATGACAGTCTAAGCCAGCCACAGTGGATTTTATTACAATAAAATATTAATATTGCTGAACTAATATTAACTTTAAATGTCCTATTTAAAAATTAAAAGCCTGTAAAATAAAATTAATTAATAATGGACATGATATTTCACTTGTCTGAAAGAACATAATGCCTTCCCACCTTTAGTTTCATCTGTCAGTGCTCTTCTAGTAAAATAAATTTTAGTACTAAAACTTGATATGAATGTACTGAAGATTTAAGTTAACAGGATGAGCTGCTGAGTTGTTATCAGCTTTGGGAGTGGATTTAGTCTCGTGAATTAGCAGGAATTTTACTTGCTTTGAACATGATATACAATATGGGACATACAAGATGTAGTACACTTTTCCAGAGACCAGCAACTTTTTCTTTTCTTAACGCTGTTGTGTGTCTCTGGATGTGGTTTTACCCAAATACTTGGAAAGGGAGTAGTAGATTTTACTTGGTGATTGTTGTCTCAAGTAAAAGATAAAAGCCTTTATTTGCTTACATATAATTAGCTTCATTGGATTGCTTCTCAATTAGCAAGTGAAATTTAAACAGCTCTATATAAATGTAAATTACAGCCAAAAAAAAAGTGGCTCAGAAATTCATATGAAAAAAACCGTGGAGTGCAAATTTAAGATAACAAACAATTTTCCTAAGAGGTTTAATTTAGAGGTGTGCTAGGCAAGCTCAAGCAGTACCTCGCTAAACTGCATAAACATTTTATAAAATGGCCACTTATAACACTATATTCTAATTGGTGATGGGAAATTGAAGACTGAATGAGAGAACTCTAGTGAAAAAAGGATCAGTAAAATGAGCCTTCTAAGTGTGAAGATACACAGTGATTATCTAATTCTCTGAATATTCTCTCTGGTTTGCAAAGCCTGATACTGATATAAATTGGGATGAGATGTAGACAACTGTAGTACTCCTTTTATAGAATAGAGAGGCTTTTGGCACTTCTTCCAAGAGCCAATTTAGTGACTAACAACAGTGGCACGTCTGAGGATATTTTTTTTTCCTGTAGTTTTTGCAGTGTGGGATGGAGTACTGCTGTTCAAATAAAAGCAATAATGTAAGAGGCTCCCTGGTATGTTGAATAGAGCAGGGTTGATGGTCTGAAACCCTTAATCTGTTCAACTGCAAATGCTCCTTTACTCCTAACATTAGAAATGTTCCATCTAACAAGAACAAGATGTCTTTGGGCTCACATACAACATCATCTTCTCAAACTCCCAAATTTTTGTCCATGCAACTGAAGACGAAACAGTTATCTTTAGTCTGTTCCTATAATCCAGAACATATTCATGTGTAGAGTTATAAAATCTCTTTAAAATCATTTGCATATCCCATGTTTTCCTTAAAACTGATCTGATTTAGGGAGGATCCATAAACAGCACATACTAGCATATGCTAAAGATACTTTTCAGTGAGAAATAACTTGGCTAGTCAGAAATGTAAAGTATGGAACAATTCAAATATCTGTATTTTTTCCCCCTTTGCTACAGTGATGAAAGAACTTAATCTAGTTTTCTGAAACTTTTAAATCAAATATTTTGTGAATACAAACAAAACACAAAATGTGAAGTATATTTGATTTGTAATCTTTCTGAAAGAATAAAAACAAGATAAAAGCAAAATATAAATATGGCTAAATGACAAGTAGTCAACTTATTAACTCACTGAAAAAAATGGAAATGTCTATAACTATCTGACTTGGAGAACTGCTGTTGGGTCCATTATGATGCAGCACATAGTCAATTATAAGGCTTAATTCTGTTACATGCAACATGAGTCATCTTAAATTACTTAAACCACATTTTGATTCAAGGGGTTCAGCAAATGTAGCATCCATTGGTGATTGATTAAACATAATTGAGATTTCAAGTGGGAAAGCAGTTCTTTATAATTATAGTTTGTTTATCCAGTAAGGATATGACTTAGTGTGCTTTTTGTGAATGATCAGAATGAAATGGAATATATTATCTTTTTGATCAGAGATTTAATAAAAAATATTCCTAATTCCATGATTAGGCGCACGCACGCACACACACACACATACACATATATATATATATTGAAATTGAGAAACACCCCCATAATATGAACAAACGTGATGATACCTCCCGCCTACCAGACATTTGGAAACTAGCTCTGGTCAACAGGTGAATCCCAGCCACAAAGGGTGACACTCGAACCCAAACCAACCCCATATAAACACCACCACAATCCAAAAGCCAAATTTACATTTGCATATAAACACCACCACCATCCAAAAGCCAAATTTACAAACTTCAACCCATCT
>JANHFK010005667.1:41981-53245 GCA_036250565.1 Sibynophis collaris
GACAGTATCCTTCCCTTGGAGTGGGGTGGGAATGAGGATTTGGCAGTATCCTTTCCCTGGAGTGGGGTGGAAATGGTGATTTGGCAGTATCCTTCCCCTGCCACGCCCACCAAGCCACATCACCCCCACCAAGCCACACCCACAGAACCAGTAGTAAAAAAAATTAGATTTCACCACTGCTTTTAACAATAATGAAAACCTGATTTTAAAAGCAAAAAGTTTTTACAAACAGTTCATGTATATTATGAAACAAAGATCCATATAGTCATGCCCTAGCACCCTATAATTTTTTTCTTTGAATCCTTTTGCAACAATTATGCAGTAAAAGGTGCTAGGGAATTGGGATGCTAGCCAAATAATAAGTACGATTGTGTTGGATGATGAAAGCACCCTAGCAACACTGTAAAATGTTTAAAAAACAGAAAATAAAAAAGGGGGAGAGGGTTATACTTGGTAAATGTTGGGCAAGTTAACAATCTAAAGAAAAAAAAATAGACTACTGGATTGATCAGGGTGATGTTGAGGGGCTCCAGAAGGGCATTTGACCATAGGTCTACAAACATGGCAGTATCCCTCTTAACAGACTTCCTTTATTTTGATGTGGTTGGATTCTAGACCACCTGTATTTTAGCCTTATGCAGGTCGTTGCAGAAATATGTCCTGTTGTTTTCAGTGGTACTTCCTCTTATATAAATATATTAAAAAATTGTTATTTCATTGCTTTGTTTTTGCTGTTGAATGAGAATGCAAAAGACTATCTTTGAACATGAATATAGAAAAAAATGGCATGTGGAAAAAAATGAATTTTAAAGTTAGCTGAAAAATTACAAAGTTAATTTTAGGTATTTTATTGTGAATCTGAGAATGTGTCCTTGACTATAAGCTATTTGTGCCATCTGTGACTCACTGGGACAAAAATATTTAAGATTATTATTTAAAAAAATGACTCCTCCAGAGGCTGTACTGAATTTCCTTTGAGCAAGGCAAAACATAGTGAAAAGCACAACACAATAAATCAGCAATTCATCATTATTTCCAACAGTAATGACTAGAGATCTAACGTTAGTAAAAATTAAGATGTTACCTACATAGGTAAATTAATTAATCAGCTATGGATACTTCGGAAGGAATTTTATTATTATTTTTTCTATTAAAGGCCACTTGAGTTGCAATATTCTTCTTAAGTAGTCCTTGGCAACTGTGTATATACTGTAGATGAATTAATCTATCAGTAGTCTGTGGCAACAAGGTACGAAGGCTATGGAATATGTGAATTACTGCTGTAGTAACAACAATTCAATTTACATTTCTCTATTTTCTACTTTCTATACAGAAGGTATTCAAGTGGGGTCTTGATTTTTTTAAAAGCAAAATTACATCTCATAAAAAAAAAGTTAATAAACTAAACCCTGGCTGAAAAGGAACTGCTGTAGGAAAGGACCTTCTTCTCCTTCTTCTTCTCTTTTTCCTCCTCCTCCTCCTGCTTTACTTTTGATTTTGAACAATAAACATTTTCATAAAATAGATCATTATTCTCTTGCAATCTTCTGGTTTAAATGCAGTTTTGATGCAAACATGTATTTCTTCTGGCTTAATCTTCCATGTTTATTGGTAAGGCAAATGAAGGAGCCCAGGGACATCATTTATTGATTAGGAAGCTGACAATGTCACTTATGATGAAATATCACAATGTTCATCATGATGTTGTTTTGTTGCTTTGAAAAAAACACCATTTTAATCACTTTATCATTAAGAATGATGTTGTCATTTGAATTGTTCATCAACCAACAGAATACAAAACAAAAAGAAATAATTATTCTGTTTCCAAGGTATTAACATTGCAAAAGAAACAGATTAATTAGCATCTTTATTTTTATACACGTAACTAGCAAAAGCAGGGAAGTGCTAACATTTGAAGTAATTTCTGAAGAGACAGATTGCGTGTGGGATGCACTTTGTTATATGTCTGTTATTCGCCTCTGTAAGGCATGCTAATTCTTAATTAGTTTTTATTTTTTTATTTTCACTAATAGTTTTGCAAATGTAATTATCAATAGTTTTGATCTGAAGCAATCTTATTTCAATTTTAAAATTTGTTATGAACATTTACTACAGTTAGAAAGTAATTAAGGCACAAGTCCTGCGTAGTTTCTCATCTCAGCATTGCTTTAAAATGTATTTTCTTCTTTTAAAATACTCCAAAATTATGTTTGGAAGTATTATTAATTTGGAAAGGGTGGGGGGAATTGCTACTGTCTTTTCAGTAGTCTAATTACAGAAATAGATGAAATATAGAGGAGCAGGAGAATCTAATGGCAGTAATTCCTACCTCATTCATAGGAAATATTTTTTGCAGCAAGCTTTTTCCCCCCAATTTTAATTCAGTAAATAATAGTAAATATATACATTAAACACACTGGAGATAGACAGAAGGAGAATAAAAATGAAAGACAAATACCTGAAAAAGAGATTACTGGGGGAAAAAAACAATTTGCCAAAAAAGCTGGAAAATAAAACAAAACAAACCTCTGTTATTGTATTTTCAGCAAATCTAGAAGTCCTTTTTTTAAAAAAAAAATTTGAAAACCTTTCCATGTAAAACCAGGATTATATTTAAACAGATTCTTTAAATTGAATAGATAACTTGTAACCTTCATGTACTATAGACTGTATATTGTATAGTACAGTGTATTTTTATTTTTAAAAATGCCTGAAATTTGTTTCATAACAAAACACCTCAAGGAAAGCTTCTTGAATGCCTCTTCCTTGCTCTTCAGGAGAACGTGAACTAAATCAGATGTCCAAAAAGGAAAAAGAAAGAAAAAGTCAGCAGTTGCATATCTGGCATGAATAATCTTCCTGATGTCATAATAGTAATTCTTCTAGCCCCATTCTCAAAGTATTTATAAAGATTGATGGGTTATTAAGCTCCAAGTGCTATAGAAGCAGATTGTTTTGGCCCATTTTCAAACTGGCTATGGTATGAAGGCTGTCTTGACCACCTTGCTAGATAATCTTTATTTAAGGACTGATAAAGCAAATGTGATTCACTTGGTTGTTCTTGATCTCTTTATGTATTACCAGCCATGTGCAGTGTTCTGTTAGCAATTCAATCCCTGATGCTAGCCAGATTTTAAAGGACAGCTGCTTAAAGTCAATCCAGGCCTTGCCAGACCTGCAATTGTAAGTTGGCATGGTAACGTGACATTGTGCCTTAGAACCACGTTGCTTAGCAATTGAGCCCCCAGTTCCAATTACCATCAGCAAATGAGGACGACCTGTACTTGAACATATTATATTCATTATTTTTTCATTATAGAAAATAATTGCCCACACCAGCAAACATTTGTTACATAATCTGAATTATATGTGAAATATATGGTGTTTCCCCCTCTCAGCCTTAGGCACAAACAGAATAACTATTCTGAACTGTGTAGGCAGGTAGATGATCCCTTAAAGATACAACAAACAAGAACAAATCCATATCAGTCCTCCATTTCAGTTTTAAGATTTATTGAAAGAACAGTGAAAAGAGGATAGAAGAAAAGGAGAATGGGAGTAAATAAAATCCTACATCATTAATTTGGTTTAGTTAGGCCTATATACTGAGATAAGATTCTCAAGCCTACTTGGGATCCTCATTCAATAGCATTTCTTACACTGATTTAGTCAACTAACTTTCCATCTTTGTTATAAAGAGCTAGCATACCAGAAAATTTAATAAATTATATTGCTGTCACATATAAATTGTATTATATTTTGTGTGTAGCTACGTATTTAGGCTGGCTGAGAGCTTTATACGAGAATGATCTGTTTCAGTCAGCTTGATTTTGTTTCAATTATTAATATAATTATGCTCATATTTATGAAAATATATGCATTTTAAAGCCAACTCATTCATGGGACAAATTGGAAAATTGTCCCCAAAATGAGTTCATCCTAATTTAATTGATTTAATTAAAAATTAAAATTCTGTCTCGATTTATGGAAACATAAACTGATGAAGCTTCTTAGATGCAAAGCGAAACATCTACTTCCTCAAAAAATTGTCTTTAAAAAAAAGCACATTTGAATTGCAGGAAAACACTACTGTAATTATAAAATTTAAATGTCATGGTTCGTTATTTGGAATTTTCATTGTAACCCCTTCCCATTTCACTGATCTCTGATTTAAAACAACTTGACAGCTAAGTTTGTTTCAACATACCCAGGTAGTTTAGTCCCCTGAATAAGCTTCCTTGTTTCTATACCAATTGTTGTGTGAATTTTCTAGCAAGAATATGTACATATATTTCATGCTTCAAGGAAGACATGTTGAGGTTCTTCTAAGCTGTTTCCTTTATTGTTTCTTTTGTATGGACACTAATCTTTCCAAACTAAAACAGACTACTGAAACATATACTTTAATGGTCTATTAAATAGGGAAAAACTGTCCCTATAGGTCAGTTATAGGAAAAAACTGTCTTGACTCTCTTTTTCTCCACACAAGTTATTTCAGCTTTGCTGTCTTTTGCTTCTCTGGAATGCATTCCCTCTCTCCTGGGAATCCAGACAACATTCCATCACAATATAGAATATTATACCAAAATGACAAATCCCTGAATATTTTTCATGGAAAGTCTATGAACAAGATATTATGTTATCTCCTGGCTCCAAGCATAGCTTTTTTTTTTTCTCCACCTTTTGGGGAGTCAATAAATATACATTACTTATTCTGACATAATTTTTAGCCACATTTTACTCTTCATAGCAAGTAAGAGAACATGTGTGCTGATGTGAATCCTATTTAAATGAAACAAAAATTGCTCAAAAGTTCTGAGATCATGGTGTTCCTTTTTTATTCAGCAACTTATGAAGCTTGAAATGAGGAACACCCTCACACAAACCTGGGGACTGATACTGAAAAGGTACTGTGATATATTAACCATGACTTGGAAAACAGTGTTGAAAAATAAGAGAGTATATTCAAAATAGTTCTAGAGGATTTATATATTGTAAATTAAAAATAATCTTAATAGAGATTGAAGGATATATAGTTTGATTATGATTTGCTTCCTTGAATAAAATCGAGGTCAGAATTCAATATATTTAACATAAATTTTGGTGGGTTGAAACATTTATACATAATTGTATGATAAATGATGTATTGTATGATCAGATTCTCTAGAAATTCAAAAACTACCCAAAAATGTTTGTTGTTTTTATAGATATAACAACATTAATCAATTGGCTCGATCTTGGATATTTTCACTATACAGTAGAAATGATTATTATAAGTTCTATTGGGAATTCTAGAAGTTTAGCAGAGCTGAATTGAGCCTTAAACAGAACTATACTTCACATAATCAAATTTTGAATTATAGGCCTTTAACTATACTCCAAAAGACAATACACACACAGACACACACATGTGTATTTGCATGTGCGTGTGTGTGTGTGTATATAAAAAGCTAAATAAAATATAACTAGGATACCTTCCAGTCAGATATTGTAAGGCTTTTCTGTTTTTCTGTTTCTGTTTCTGTCACATTACAATTTGTTTACAATCTTTGACATTTCTCAGAGCCACAGTCCAAGTTGTGTATAGTTATGGGTTTCAGGTTATAAACTATATTGACAATAAAATGCAACAAATTCCATATATTTGCCAGAATATCCAAATCCGTCTTCTCACCAGCCTCTAGAAGGCATGGAGATATTTATAAGCCCCTAAACCCAACTGTATTGGATTGCTAATAAGTTCCAAATTTACAGCTATGGTAAGTGGAAGGGCCATAATCAATTGCCTGAGATTCAGTGTATTGAGTTTTCTGTACTCTGTATAAACAAAAAGACCAACTTTCTTCTGTTGGGAGATGAACAATTTCCTTTCTTAGGTGTTCATACTTTGCATTAAGGTATAATAAGGTTTGACTTAGAGTGCTGTGCAATAAACTTGGCATTTGTGTGCTAAAAACTATTATTGTTAATCCATAATTATTAGGACCTTGTTGAGGAGGAGCGTGTGAATAGATACTTTCTGGCTATAAGGTCACACTGGGGTTGAAAGAAATCCTAATGAAAAAGCACTTGAAAATAAAAAGGTTGAATCGCTGGGGAATCTGAATGGGGGCAGCAGATATAAAACACAACATTTTAGATGTCCCATATTGGGTTTTCATATTAGCTGATGCAGTTTGTCAGAATTTCAGAGTGAAACCTATTGCTTTAAGTGGTTGTTGTGTATATTGTTTGATTCTTGATACTAATTATAGTCATAATTATCTATTTTAAAAAAGAAGGTGAATAGGTACCTCCTAAACTTTGCTTGTGAAATATAATTTTCTCACATTTTTACAGTTAATGATGCAGTTAAATTAAATGTTAATTAACAAATGTTAAATGTTAAATCTATCTTCTAAAAATGTGTCACTGATTATTTCCAGTTTCTTATGCTATCATTGTCAGCGTTCCAGAAACCCCTCTCCCAACAAATGAACTCCAAGCAATCATTCTTCAAAGGTCCGATTTATTAGAGAAGAGATACTGGCACATCAGGGAAAACTCGAATCTAAAAGTTCAAAGTTTTCCCTAACAATAGAAACCCCCCAATTCCAACCCCCCTTTTCTCCCATCACACACCCCAACCAATTAACAACCATCTCACCCAGGCCCAACCCACGTGCTACCTCAGAACTCCTGCATGCCTGCCCTAACCTTGACTGCTAGCAATGCTGCCTCGCCATTCTTTCCCATGTGAAAAAACCCCCAGAACATAATACAAAACAGAACAGTGGCAGCGACAGGAACTTCCGGATTAATATGGCTTTCATCGCTGACAATCATAATTTCTACCTATTGATGCTGAAAACAAATCTTGCCACAGAGAAAGAAAATATTATGTAGAAATATAAAGAATGCATATCAGATTTCTCATATGCTAGATAAAGCAGTAGAGGTTTATATTTCATGTCTTTCCAAAATAATAGACTTGCCAAGGTTGAGATTCTAAAGACTTGAATGTTAAAACGTGTAATAATGACTTCAGTTTCAGTGGTTTATGGAGGAAATAGCATGAGATGCCAGAAATTGGTCATTTAGAAGAGCTTTGTTCTCTATACTGTATGTGTGCCCAACTATGTGTATGCAAAAACACAGTATCTCTCATCATATATAATTTCTGTAATGCTGTCGTTTCAATATAAATTGATTTTTGACAATGTTTCAGGTGTCAAGGTTCAGCTTTCAGCTAAAATTTACTATATTGTCTCAAGAAATCACAGTAAAGATTTCTCATTTGAGGGTGTTAAACCCATTTATAACCTTGCTATTCTCCTCCTGTGAACCCACACAAATCCACATCATCTTAACAATTCTTAAATGTACTACAGCCTTAAAGAAAATAAATTAGCCATTTTCCACAAGTAGTCGTAATGTTAACGCCGTTGTTTATTGTGTATAATCAATTTCTGATTTTCAAAGTCATTGTGTGCACTACGTGACACTCTATGACCACTTAAAGTACAAAAGTCCATCAAGCCAATTCCTGGTGGTGGCTTTAATTCCATAGAATAACACCAGGCTGCTTAGGTCTTGATTCAGTCCCAAATAGGATGAAATCCTGTATCATATATCCCATAGCATATATCCTGTGTAAAAATTGAGAAATTTTCACCCTTCTCTCCAAGACAGGATGTGTAAATCAGGTAAAAACCCTGAACATGAGGTATCTTTCTGCTTTGAGAGATTAAGGGAAGATGAATTATATCTACCATTATGCAAGATTCTTGTGAAAAGTTCCAGAAGAAGCACTACTATTGCATTAGTACCTCCAACAATAATGTTTTTTTTATGATTTTGATACATTTTCTTTGAGTTTTATTGTTATTGTTATCAAATTTTGTTGGAAATTATCACAAGGTGGCTTTGGTTATAAATGTAATAATCAATAAATAAGGCTGTAGAAGTCCAGTTGAACCCTAAATGCCAGCAAGGGTTTAGATATCTGCAGCCCTGATCTGGTAACCCTAATGTAAGTAGAATGAAATGTCATGAATCGATCAACACCATTTAATTTGTGTCCTATGTGAAATATAGATCTATGGTTACTCTTAATTGAGGGACGTCGTGGCTCAGTGGTTAAGATACTGAGTCTTAGACTATTGAAGGTCAATAGCTTAGCAGTTTGAGATCTGAGTGCTACAAGACAGAGTGAGCTCCCATCTCTTGTCCCAGCTTCTGCCAATCTAGCAGTTCGAAAACGTGAAATGCAAATAGATGAATAGGTACCACATATAAACATGCAGGAAGATAACAGCGTTCTGTGTTTCGTCATACGCTCTGTGCTGTAGTATGATGTCAGGCTGGCCATATGACCACCCCCTAGAATTAGACACCACTAGCAGAGTAATACCTCTTAATGGATAATGCATTGAACTTTTCATGATTCTCTTTGTCTTTCTACAAAGTTGTATTTAAAGTATAGCTTATCAAATGTGATACCTCATTCTTTTTCTGTTACAGTGAGTCAAGGAGGAGATGCTGTTGCCTCAGATATGTGTCCTGACCCAGGGATTCCTGAAAATGGGAAGCGAACAGGCTTGGACTTTAGGTATTTCATACGGATTTATGTTTGCAAATATTTTTATTTAGCTGTATGTGAGAAAAGCATATTGAAAAGCTGATATTCTCATTAAGAGCTATCAGTTCGCATTGACATTATCTATATCTTTTCTGCGAAAATGACATAGTCAGGTTGGTAATTACACCTCTCCATGGATAGTCTTTGCAATTAAAAGTGAATTGCACTTTATTACTTTGCAATTAAAAGTGATTTTAAGCATGCCTTGAAACGTGAATAGGATTTGACACTTCTAATAGTAGCAGGTTTGCTACCAATATTGTTAATATTTAATATGCCTAAATATAAATCTTGATTATACTCAAAATTACTTGGAGCATTCAAACTGACAATTATACAACATTTTGTATAATAGTTCGAGTTAAGCTGTGGTGGCACAATGGTTAGAATGCAGCATTGCAGGTTGACTCTGTCCAAGCCTGAAGTTTGATTCTGACCGATTCAAGGTTGACTCTGTCTTCTGTCCTTCCGAGGTTGGTAAAATGAGGACCTAGATTGTTGGGGGCAATATGCTGACATTGGTAAATCATTCAGAGAATGGTGTAAAGCACTGAGAAGTGATATAATAAGTCTAAGTGCTGTTGCTATTGCTAAACCTAGACATTTTCAGGAAAAGTGTTTGCCATTACAAAGGGAAACTTAGTGTCAATGCTTCGTACACCATTGTACTCTCTACTATTTCTCACTTTCACTGTGTATTCAGGCATTGTAAATTTCTTGTCTAAAATTTCTCAGATGATGATTTTGGACAATAGATATTATAACTACATCAGTATATAGCGAAGCATGAGATAAAAAAACCCTTTGATTTCTAATGAATATTTACTCTTTCCCTGAGGCTTAACATTTCCTTTTTCTTGAAATATAAACACTGAAAAGAGTTCTTAAATAGAATTTTCTGCTTTGGGGTGGAAGGGAGTAAAAAAAAAATAAAAAAATCAGAGAGACAAATTCGGCCATTCTATAATGCATGCAAAATTTATTTTAAACTGTGCTGTTTTCTGTAAATTTGAGATGGTGCAATTATTTACATTTCCTGCTTACTCTGGCCCAATTTATTTTGTTTCAATCACAATGATTCTGAAGCACTTTTGACAGAGATGCAGTGTTCCTTAATCATCCTGCTAAGCTGGAAAAGAGAACAGGCTTTTTATCAAACTTCAGCCCTCTTCAAGAAGCTGGAAATCACTCCTCTATCAGCAGGAGGGCAGAAAAAGTAATTTAGAAAGACCAAAGAATTCTATCAACTAGAAAAGAGGGCAGTTTCATAGACAGGGAAGTTACTCACCTCTTCAGTTATTTCCTCTTTTGTGGCATTTATTCGGTGTTGGACTACAGGGCAAAGGGAAATAATAAAACTAGAATCCTATTAACAATGTCCGAAGTAGTGATACAGCATGTCAGAACAAGATAGTGTCTAAAGTTGGAGAGGCCTTAATGGAACAGACCATCATTTATATGGATACAGTCACAGGCAAGGACAGATGAATTTGATTCTTCCCATTTTCCCGAAAATTTCCCCTTGCCCAAATGCCTTTTGTATACTGATCTGGATCAGAGCTGCATTGTAAAATTCAGAACACTGCAAAGACAAATGGATAATTACATTTGGAGGAAACCCTCGCAAATCCCTTCCTGACCTTAATTATGTGTTCTACTTACAGTAAGGAAGACCATTTCTACCTAAGTTAATGGACATAAATTAAATAATGAAGAATTTGCTTGCATGAGCTAGCATAAAATAGTGCAGGCATGTGCACATGTAAAATCACTCAGATATAACATAAAGGGAAAGTAGAAGCACAGATATGAAGTGTTATTTGTTACACAGAAGAAAATTTACATTTTCCCTATAGTCAATGTTCCTATATCTTTTCCCTGACTTGTTATCCAAATTGTAACTAAATTAACCTGAAGATGTGGCTGAGTCTTCAGGATCCCAGGTTTATCATAGCAGAGTATTTTTTGTAAGTGGGAGAGCAAAGTTAAATAATATTGCTCAACTGAACAATTGATTTCTTATATATGTGGTAACTATGCATTAAATAAACCTTTGTGGTCACTAACAGTCAAATCCAACTTGAGAACACATCACCATCATCATGTATTAAATAAACACAGGATGCGAAGTTACTTTTTAAATCCCAATGTAGGAATTCACACATATTTCAATCGTTTTAGTACTGTAAATACAAACCTATTGCATGCGTGCCGGAAGGGGCACTAAGAGCCATGTCGCCTGGCACACATTGCCCATTCCTCTTCTCAGTTTCTGCCGCATGCATGCGCACCAGTCAGCTAGTCTTCTGGTTACTGGTGTGCATGCACGTGAGACAATCAGCTGGCCTTCATGAGTGTGGCAGTGCCAGAAACTGGAAGATCAGCCAGCTGATCATCTATTTCCCGGTGCAGGCATGTCCACTGGGCAGCTCCTCTTAGCGTGTGTGTGCACCAGCCATGCTGTCGATGCCAATATGCACCCTCAGGACATCCACCCTCTTGCTAGCCAGGAGTGCTGCCACCAGTCACTCTCCTGTGCCCATCCACCTGCCTTCCTTGTCACCACCACCGCCGCTGCTAGGAAAGGCCCGAAAACTCCACTGCCCGGTATCTACATGGGCTGCTGCAGGCATGGCTGGCTAGA
>JANHFK010005668.1:64585-76170 GCA_036250565.1 Sibynophis collaris
TCCTTCTTCTCTGTGGCAGCCCCTGAGATATTGGAAGACTGCTATCATGTCTCCCCTAGTCCTTCTTTTCATTAAACCAGACATACCCAATTCCTGCAACCATTCATCATATGTTTTAGCCTCTAGTCCCCTAATCATCTTTGTTGCTCTTCTCTGCACTCTTTCTAGAGTTTCCACAGTCTTCAGTAAAGATCCGATATACCTAGTCCTCAGTTTACAACCACAACTGAGACCAGAATTTCTGCTGCTAAGCAAGGTGGTTGTTAAGTGAGTCATTCCAATTTTATGATCTTTTTCACCACGGCTGTTAAGGGAATCATGCAACTAGGTGAATCTGGCTCCTCCATTGATGGCAGCCAGCTGGGAAGGTTACAAATGTCAATCACATGACCCCGTGTCCCTACAATTGTTGTAAATCATGCCAGTTGCCAAGCAAGTAAATCATGCCAGTTGCACTTGACTTTTGATCATGTGACTGTGGGAAAGCAGCTCCATTCAATTGCCCAGACTTCACCCCACAAGGGATTATGGCAGCGGTGAAATTTACTTACCTTTGCTACTGGTTCAGGTGTGCTCCCATGCGGGAGTACATGCATGCATGCTATGCATGCATGTGCCTCTTTTCTGCATGTGCAGATGGTTAAAAAAAGGGGATGTAATGACGTCCCTGTGGGTGGGCGGAGTCTCCCGACACCGCCGCTACCAGTTTGGCGAGCCGGATAGAGCCTGGGGGATTTCACCGCTGGATTATGGGGGTCATTAATAGGTGATGATGAGTCATGGCTTACCTGCTTAAAAAACCCTGCCTTTTAAATTCACAATTGTACAATGTTCTTCTTAAATTCCTATTTTCTTTTTCCCCTTCCTCTTTATCAGGGCTGTGGAAGCCTTTGGATTCAGTTTCCAAAACACAAATCGAGAATTGTCTGCGGTGCTCTTTAAAGCAGCTGCATCTTTTAACAAGATCACAGCCCCTCCTCCCTGCTGTCGCTACTCCATGCTCCGGGGAGGTGGGAGGTGGGAACCACAACTGCTTTAAAATGTTTCAGGCAGATGCCAGATTTGTACTCTCGGGCACTTCAAAGCACCGTTTTAAAGATCAAATCCAGAGTGCTGTTTACACAATCCTACTTTGTGTAATTCAGTATTTCATTATTCGGTCTCTTTCTTCTTAGCTGGCTAGAGTGCCCAAGTGAGGAGAGAGGGCGGTAATGACTACGTGCATGGGAACCTGCTGACTTGAATAGAACTAAGAGGTTTAGAGCGAATTGCTTTCAACTTTCCCAGATGGACTGCATACAGCTGCTCCTGCATCTTTCTCATACCGTGGCACTAAGTCCTTAGGGAATCCCATTTAATCTCCTTCTGCCATTCTCGGTGCTTTTACAAGAGCAGTCAAGGCACAGCTCTTTTCAATGGGATTTATTTGTTCATTATGTTTAAACGCTCGTTTTAAATGTTTTGTTTTTGTCTCCTGTATTTTAATTTTGGTTAGCCAACGCTAAAGTGCTCTGGGACTTTAGAATTCAAACAGACAGGCACCTGTCACATAACGTTCCAGTCTTCACAACTGTGGATAAGAGAGACAAAAGTGTCGGGATAGTACTAGATGTGGCAGTACCTGAAAACAGCAGAATAAAAAAGAAAGGACTGGAGAAGATACCAAAATGCAAAGACCTGCAAATAGAAATAGAACCATTATGGTTAAAGAAAGCAAAAGTACCATCAATAGTAATAGGCACCTTGGGTGCAATCCCCCCAAAAACTGGAGCATATTTGAACACTATCGGCACTGACAAATCTGACTTCAGTCAATTGCAAAAGGCAGCTTTACTTGGAACAGCTTAAAACCTGTGACAATATCTCTCACACCATCAAACATCAACACCTGCTTTTCCCAGAACCTTGGGAAGGACTCGATAGGTGGATAAAAATGCCAAATCCATATAATCTGGTTGATTACCATATTTTTTGGAGTATAAGACGCACCTTTTTCCCCAAAAAAGAGGGTGAAAATCTGGGTGTGTCTTATATTCTGAATGTAGCCTCGCCCATCCTCTCAAATGGGGGTTTCAGAGGCTGAAAAAAGCCAAAAAAAGCCTCTGAAAGGAAGCTTCAGAAAAAAAGCCTCTGGAACGGAGCTTCAGAAAAAAAGCCTCTAAAAGGAAGCTTCAGAAAAAAAGCCTCTGAAATGGGAGTTTCAGAGGCTGGAAAAAAAGCAAGGCACAGAGCTCACAACCAACAAACCTGTTGCTAAAATTCACCTCTAGGAACAGCTGATTGGGGGTATCCCAGGAGGCCGATCCACCTGCCAATCAGCTTTTTTCTTATTTTCCTCTGCAAAAACTAAGGTGTGTCTTATAGTATGAAAAATACGGTATATGATGAACTAGAACAATAGCGATAAAAACGATAACAATGGAATGACAAAGTACAACAAGGATAGGTTGCCTGCAAGCAAAAACTGGTGGGATCATAGTATAGAGAAAATCATAGAAAATAAAGAAGCTAAACGTCATCTAGCTGAGATTTTAGAATTCAAGCAGACAGGCACCAGCCACATAACATGCTGGATTTAACAACTGTCAAACAAAAAAATGTGGATAGTGGACATGGCAGTACCTGGAGACAGAAAAAATAGCAGAGAAAGGACTGGGGACAATCACAAAATACAAAGATCTGCAAGAAGATTTGTGGCAAAATCAAGTAAAAGTAGCACTATTAATAATAGGTGCCTTGGGTGCAATCCCAGAACAACTGGAACACCACTTGAATACCATCGGCATTGACAAAATCACCACCGGTCAATTACAAACAGCAGTTTTAGTCGGAACAGCTTACATCCTGCAACAATATCTTTAACTCCTCAAACATCAATATGTCTATCTCAGGTCTTTGGGCAAGACTTGACACATAGATAAAAATGCCAAATCTAGTGTGAACATCTGGATGGCTATGTGACAAATTTGACTCAGCACTATTATGGACACTATATATGCAGGTCTTGGCATATTCGCGTCTTTTCCCGTGTAAGATTGAGAGTATCTTGGCAATCTTTTAATGAGGTCCCACTCGCCATCTTCCGGCTAGTGCTTGATTTTACCCGTGAAAATCTACGAAAACACACACGCACACACACACACAACCACACACACACACACACACACACACACACACATAATTATATATATATAATTTTTACCAGCAGATGGAGTCAGGCTGTCAATCTTGTATCATTGAACTATAGGATTTATGTGAAGTTTACGAACACAATGTTTGAAACATACATTTAGTGACCTATCTTGTCATCATCTAGTTCACATTTAATCAGTTTGGCTAGCAATTCTTTTAAAAAAGCATGTTTGTTGAACAGTAGCTGACAAATGTTTACAAGGAACTGAATAACCTGACTAATGTATAGAAAAAAAGAAGAAAACAAAATTCACTCACCCACACAAAATAATTAGACAGACGGATAATAATCCTTTTCATATTTGACATACAGTATATCAAAAGTTTTACTGAGTAAAGTCTGTTATAATTTAACCTGTATAATCTACCCAGATTTGGTAGAATACTGATTCCTGCCTGTGGTATTCCCTTATTGTACATGAATACTATCTCCATACTGTAACTTGTTGCTTGTATCCTTACGATTTATATTGACTGCTTCTTAATATGATTTGATTGCTTATTTGTACCCTATGACTATCATTAAGTGTTGTACCTTATGATTCTTAATGAATGTATCTTTTCTTTTATGTACACAGAGCATATGCATCAAAGACAAATTCCTTGTGTGTCCAATCACACTTGGCCAATAAAGAATTCTATATAGTGTTTTAGTAGACATTACAGTAGATACCTTTTTAAAATTATTCTATGAACTGGAGAAATGGTAGGTCTCTTCACCAATAACCCAGGATTTGAAGATGGCTATTTACCCAACAGTCTCCTGTATCTTTATCAGTCTGAGAATTAGCCTTTACATTGTCTAGATTTTTTTTGAAAGTTATATATACAGAAAGCAAGAAGAGTTAGAGTCAAAAGTGAATGGATGCTGAACGAATGCGGATTGAATATACAAAACTGGATGACTTTACGAAAAAAATTCTTTTGGGATTTGGTTTAGAGAGAGAGAATGAACAAAGCCCAAACTGCAGAACTAATACTTGATGGAAGAATAAGTGTTTAGAGAGAGGAAGACTAGAAAGTAATGGTTGGATAGAATTGATCAGACAGTATGCAACATATGGATGTGATGGAAATAAGAACAGCTTGCAAGGACCGAAAGATATGGAGAGGTATAGTGAATGAACTAGGTGAAATTAGATTTTCTTTTCTTTTATCTCTTGCCTTAAATTAATTTTGCTCATTACAATTTATTTCTTTTTCAGTTCTTTTCCCCAGAATGGAATTGTATGAAGGGTATGCACATATGTTTGTAAACCCCAATATGCTTCAGAAAAATCTCCAATCTGAAGTATTGTAGTTCATGCATTTTTTAGTTGCAATTCTCCATCAACATTTACTAAAGAGCAAGTTCATTTACAACATCAATGCACATTTTTCCATTCATAAAAACATCCCACTGAATTTTGCAGGAATTGCACAGTAAAAAAAATCTCCTGGTCCAAAATGTATATTTTCAACCTATTTTGTAATATTTGTTCTATACTCAGAGTATTCTTAAAAAGAAGCCATTCTTGTTTTATGTGTGCCAGAACAGCAGCTGAGTTGTGCAATTTCTGTAGTCTGCCTTCTCTCAGTATTATGAAATGGACTTTTGGCTCAGTAAAGTCAACTTGAGAAATGCTGTCACTGAGGTCAAGATAATGGCAACTGTATAATACAATATCATGGGCTGCGGTAAAAGATTTATGAGTCATACAATTGAATTACGCTGAGCATCTGTATAGAATTAATAAATACAATTTACTGTATGTGCTGCTTGTATTAGGCCTGCCAACTGATTAAAAGTGTTTTTTTTTCCATCAGTAAAAGCAAGGCAGTTAATCTTTGACATCCATACTTCTGTTAATGAATTCACTATATTAAGGTAGGAGGTATTTATAGAATATTAACTAACAAGATAGTACAATTGTTACAGCAGTGGAAAAATGCACAAATATATTTGCTTTTAAATATCTATCACAAAGCTTTTTGCTAAGCAGGACATACCAGAAATAATGAATCGTATTTCAAGAACATAATTTGCAAAAAATCAATAAAACCCCTATAACTTATTTTTTATAAATAACCTAACGTAGAAATGCCTTGAGAGAAAAATCACATAACTCCATGAAAAGCTTCTGGGTAGCCTTCAGTTTTAAAATGACAGATTCTTCCATCTTAGATTCTTGTCTGGGGAACAGATTTCAATGTTCTATGTTTTCATTTCTCTTTTGCAATAGATACAGTTTTGGGTTTCTCTTCAGAAATGCTTTCCAATGTTATCAACACACAGGTTATAACTCCTGAATTTCATCTTTAACATGTCCAATAAAACAACCAAATGCATGGGATTTTTTTTTACTATTTCCTTTAGGTATATTTGGAAATGCACACATCAAAAGCAATGGCTTCTTCGCCAAATACAGAAAATAAAATAATCTGAAAATAATTTCAACTGTTATCATTTACATTATGTGTATCCATCTTAGTGACTAATTTTACTAAAGTAGATATAAGTAGAAATATATTTTAATTTTAATTGATAAGAAAATATATAGCATGTTGCATTAAATTACTCCAACATTAATATTACTTATAATATTATAATAATATTACATTTGGGGTTTTTCCACACTCAGTTTCTGCCCAGTGTTGTCAGATTGAGAAGAGTATTACATTTCAATATGTTGCTACTGTTTCCCCACCCCCAATTTTTTCATTCTTCTTCCTTGGTATAAAATCTTGGGAATCTAATTTACTTTATTTATGAAATCATTAATTTATTATTAGGGTTGGTTGTATAGTCAGATAGAAGTTTAGAATGGATTTGGCATTTCCCCCCCCAGTTATCAAGACTTTCCCAAGGACCTGAGATAGGCAGATGTTGTTGTTTTATGGAGTTAAAGGTATGGTGTGTAGGGTGTAAGCTATTCCAAGTAAAGCGGCCTTTTGCAATTGACTGATAGTGATTTCGTCAACGTTGATGGTGTTCAAGGTGCTTTGGGATTACACCCAAAGCGACTATTACTATTGGTACTGTCTTTGCTATATCTATTTGCTGGTCTTTGTATTTTGTGATTTATTCTGGTACTTTCTCTTATATTTTGCTGTTGGCAATGTCCACTATCCAAACTTTTTGTCTTTCTTATTAACAGTTGTTACATTTGGGATATTACGTGGCAAGTGTTTTTCTGTTTGAATTCTAAAGTCCTAGAGCACTTTAATGTTTTTATTTTCTATTACTTTTTCTATGTTGTGGTCCCACTAGTACTTGCAAGCAAATGATATTTTTTGCAGATACCGGCAGTCCTTGAGTTATAACCGTAATGGAGTCTGTCTATTACGGTTTAAGTCATGATGCTTGTAAATCAGATCACCTACATGACTGACCTGATTTTACATCCTTTTTTGCTGTGGTCATAAAGCTACTGCCGCAATCATTAAATGACCACAATGATTGTTAAGTGAATGACATAGTCATTACGTGAACCAAAGGTTCACTATGGCCAGATTTACGAAAACTGGAAGTAAATGCTGATTTTCAGCAAAATGTTATTAAACAGAGTCATGTCACTGCAGGACCCTGAAAATGGTCATAAATGTCTATTCTTTCACTTTTTTAAGTGTTCTAGGTACCAATTAGGATAAGTAAAGTGACTCTCCTATTGGAATCCACTCTTACTATCCAAATTTCTCAGCAAAATGAACATATGTACATTCTTACCACCTATAACACATTTTTTCATTTTGAATTTTTAGGTTGCTAAGACTGTTTTGGTATTCAAAAGAGGAGAAGAAAAGTATAAATAATTCCTGATCACTTCTTATTGGTAAACGATAGGACAAACAAACAAAGAAAACCCACTAACACCATGGGCAATAATAATGGTAGGTACCATATTTTTTTTTTTTCCAGAGATTTTTGTGTGTGTGAAGTAGCATGTCAAACAGGGAAAGCTTGATGGATTTAAAGAATAGATGACTGGAAAGAGATTTGCACAGAAATTAACAGCAAAAGATATTCACGTGCACCTCTCATAAATTTAAATAATTCAACACCACCAAACTGTTCCCTTGCCATTTGTCCAAAATTCCCTTATCTTTTGAAATAATGTTTAAATCAAATCCTCTTTCATCAAAATTGAATGAGAACTGATATGGAAAATGTAGCAGAATTTTTATGTTTCACATTACAGCTGGATACAGTCTGTGTTTGTTAAAGACATTCTGGTTATGTTTTAAAACTTCTGTCCTGTGTAAATGGCTCTGGTGTTCCTTTTTAAAACTATAATTTATGCCATTTATGTAAATATTATTATAACTTTAAGACCTCAGCTATGATACATTTAGCAATCTACCACCTAGCTGAATTCTGATAGTTACAATGTTCTTTTTGTAATTCACTGTTATAAGCTTGAGGAATCTTTTCTGGCAAGTGTTAATTGTCTTGGAAGAGCAGTTTAGACAGAAACAAACTGTTTCAGTGTCTGCTGTTCTATCTTTGACTTTTATAATCTGGCTCTGAAAATCCTCTGGTGTTTTTGTTCCTGTTGCAGTTTTCCCACTTGCATTATATAAGATTTGATTAATCCAAATGCTGAAGTCCCACAAGCCTTGTAGCTATTTTTAGCATTATAATTGTACAAAGGGTTGGTGAAGATTTATGGTTTCTTCTAATAAAATACTAGCTGCCTTTTGGTATATTGGACTTGGTTAGATTCCAGCAACTGCATCTGAAATGCCTCATCTTTAATAGATGCCATGTCTGAAATAGATTTTTGGTTCTTTAATTAAAACTTCTGTGGCTTGGAAAATCTTGAATGAAAATATATACTAACTGGTCTTGATCAAGGGAACAGCTGTTCCCAAATGTATCCTGAATAGTCAAACCTATGGAATAGATTTGGGATATGATAGAGGGAAGAGGAAGAATCTGCTGAACTGATGGATGTTATTCTGTAGTCTGCATAATGACATTGAATATGACCCCATAGTAATCCACAAGGGACAGAACATATCCAACTTAAATTGTGAATCCTTTAAAATGATATCTGCATTTATTGTCTATGGACTGAAGTGTTATGCTGAATCATCTTCCAAGTCTCAAATAATGTAGCATTAAATATTATGGTAGGAATAGGGAACCTTGGGCTGCTTTTAAATGAAACGTATTTCTCAAACCTGCAGGTGCTTACAGTACTCCAAGTGTCTATTCTGCTTCTCCTACTTCATATCATTTGTTTTTAAGACAAAGGAAGGATGAATGAAGACCGTACTGAATTTGTGAAAATTAGTATGAGCTAATCTGAGCTAATTATTAAACTACTCCTAGTTGGTTGCTCCTGCTAATGGCAGTCTTTCCTTTTGGCACATGGACTTTGGAAGCCTGCTGGAGAAGATGAAGGAGGAGAAAACCACAAGGGATTCAGTGTAGATTGGTGGGAAAGAATATGGTGAACGGATTGGATTTAAACCCTCATCCCACATTGTATAATAAAGAAGTTTTTTTAGGGTGTAAAAGATGGACTGTAATTGTCAGATTAAGATGCCAATCTTGGAAGCGGCTTACTTTACTTCAGAAATGAAAGTGAAACCTGCATAAATGTTTTAATGTTATTAATATTTTGATCTCTCCACACACAGAACACCTTTATGAATATTTGAATACATATATAAAAAGGACAATTTTTCACAGTCATTATCGCCTTAATCCACAGAATGTTGCATTTTTGTTAGCACTGTGGAGAGCTAAGTCACCTTGCCCAATTATCCTTGTAAAGATGTGGCTATGTTGTTATCTTCATGTTTCTTTAAAAAAAAAGACGAACTCTCAGAACTGCCTGTCTGCTTCACTTTGCACTATCTTAAGTCTCCGGCAATATTCTCAGCCAAATGGTGATTCATTTATGCAAACGGATAATTATGAGGAAAATGCCACTTTTGACAAGCCAAATAAGACTGTCAGGAACTTTTTCCCCTAGGGCAGCTCCCTCTTTATGTTTCCAGTGCTAGATTGCATTTGACATTTAATTTAAAAGTCCTTGGTATGCACTCATAAGACTTTATAATGATAATAGAGATAAAGCAATTGAGACCTGCTTATGACAGAGCCTTTATTCTTCTAGGTGTCCCCATACTTCAGAATTTGCCAAAGTGCCTTATTTGCATTAAAAGAAAACCCTCTTGACCTTGAAATGAGGAGTAATGGAACAGCTCCAGAAAGATTTAGTAAGAGAACTGATTATCTGTATCTTGGAAATAGCACTCTGATCCACCTGCTTCAAATCTGGGGCTGTAGCACTTATGCACACATATGTATGGGCAAAGCAAGAATGCCTCAGCAAAAGAGACTCTGTTCTAAATATTCAAACCACTAAATCAGAATCTTCCCAACACAATTACTTTCCATGTGCATGCATATTCATCTGTGTTGAGCTGCCGTAGAAAACATTGATATGGACTTTGTTTCCTGGGAAGAGCCAAACTGAGCCCCAGGACCTTGTCAAACAATGAAAGATAGAGTTGGTCATATGGGAGAATTCCTTAGGACATCTGATGCCATGAAAGCAAACTTGGTTGTGGCTGTATTGTAAACATACAGAAAACATTACTCCTGATTTAACAGAACTTTTCTAAATGGATTCCCTACGAAAGCAAATACCGGATCTAATAATTCAGATAATAAAAATAGTTCAATTCATTAACACTTGAAGTCAAACACTCTTTTTTTCATGGTTCTTGGAATATGCTAAAAATATGCCAAAGGGAGTTTTGCCTCCCTACATCAACCTTAGCTGTCCCATTCTTCAGTGATTCTTCATAAGGTAAAGCTGACTTCCCTGATTGTTCTCCTTTGCGATGGGAACAGCATCCAGAAGTGGTTGTCCTCGTCTATCAGCCAATGAGACAGTCTGCCAAACGTCAAATTCTCCGCTGTTTCAGGTTGAGAGGTATAGTGGTTGCCATATTCCATGGTTGTATCTTTCCCACAGTGTACAGGATCTATCTGGAAACATCTGTCTCAGAAGAATATATTTATCAAATAAAATGATTTCATTTTGATTTTGTTCCTTGGGAAGAAAGCTTACTTTGAAGCCTAACTGGAAAACTCAAGCATCTTTTTTTGTCTTAAGATCAAATGAACAGTTGTAGACATGTTGGTTGACTACCAGAGGTAAATCACCCTTTTAAAAAAGCCTTTTGTTGTATGTTAAACATCTCTTAAGTTAGCTTTATATTTTTGTTGAAGTACCATCAAACAGCAAATGGACAACTCACTAATGAATTACAGAGCAGTTGTCAAAAGCTTCATTCATAATCAAACAAAATTGCTCAATTAAACAAATGGGCTGGTGAATGGATAAACTGGAATTCTTTGAATTGATTCATGAGTAGCAAGCCTTGTTTTAACTGGAACAATGGCTTGGTTGTACTGTATTTTAAGGGATTGCTTTGTTGTAGATTCTCTTTCCCTTAATGATGTTTGCTTTTCTAGTAATAAACAAAATATGGGTGAATGTGTGAGAGTGACTATATAGCATGTCAGTGGTTGCGTTAAGAAAACCCTACATTCAAAACTAATAATGCAAATCAGTCTTGCAGCAAATCATTCTTCGGTCTTGGTATTATTCACCCTTGGAAAGTTTTATTGAGGGTTTTTTTTTCCAATCAGAAAGCTCAAGAATACATTCTTTTAAGTTGGAAAATGTATGGGAAGTAAAGACAGATTTCTTGGTCACTAAATGATGCAAAGCATGCAGAGAATAAGGAGCAAGCAGGTCATAAGTTCCTGGGTGGACATGCAGCAAATTACATACAGAAAGAAATGACATCATATATTTTTATTCAGAGAGCTCCCACATGGACAGTTCACAGGGCACTGGAAGGCTGTTCTCTCCCCCTCCTCCACTTGACCTACTTTTTAATTGCTTTGTATGTTTTCAGTTTTGTTTTTGTTAGAGCTAAAAAGGAGCAAGGAAATTATAGGAAAATTTCTGTATTATTTACTTCCCTACTTTCCACCCAAAAAGCTGTGTTGTATAATAAATACATATATGGAAATATTTTAGGAAATAAGCTATCAAAATCACAAGATTTGCTAGACAAAACCATCATTTCAAACTATTCAAAGGTCATAATGAAGTCAAGAGGAGAACTGAGAAATCTGCTTTTTTTGATCAATAGTATTTAAGAAATATCTACTATAATGGTCTGAGGCCAACTCACTGTGGCTGGTTTCAGTGAGTTAACAAATCTGTGCTGCATAGTTTTCTTTGACTACTTGCATAATTCTGTTTAATAGGACAAAAATAAGATTCAAGATGTTGCAAAAAGCTAGTTGGGTCATTGCTAGAATGTCTTCCTTTTGCTCATAGATCACAGGCTATCCCCCTTGGTTAAGGTGGATTGCA
>JANHFK010005669.1:0-15041 GCA_036250565.1 Sibynophis collaris
TATCTATCTATCTATCTATCTATCTATCTATCTATCTATCTATCTATCTATCTATCTATCTATCTATCTATCATATAGTCTCTCTCTCTCCCCCCCCATCTTCTTTTTACCTTCTATTTCCACACCCACTGATAGTTGTCATCAGTGAAGATAGTTAAAAACTGACCTAAATATAAAAAAATATCGGTATCTGATTTTTAAGGTTGGATGGGTTAAATTTCCTTTAGAAGTGGAGTGATTTTCGCTCTAAACACCCAAAGTCAGCAGTGATGTAATGATTTTGTTTTTTCTATTGATTTTCTAGTACTGTATATGTGAATTGTATTGAGGATCACACAAGCCTGCTTCAGTCATGTTAACAGAATATTAAAACATTGCTTTATCCTAAACCTTTCTACAAACCATTTTCTGTTCATAGAAACCAATGTATAGCAATGGTTTCTGCAGGTCCTTGGCTTATAGTGGTGCTGATCTAGATTTTTTCTGTATCCTCTTGGCTGCATTGTTCAGTATCTGCAATGCTGTGAATGCTAGTTCCCAAGGATTGCTTCAGCAATATAAATTACATGCATGTAGAAAATGTTTCATTTAAGTTAATAATTTTTATACTTTGGGGTTTTAAAAAAATTGCACTGTAGTGAATTTAAAAATTGCACATTCTCTCAGGCAGAGTTCAGATATAGTAATTAATTATCCCAACATAGAATTCATAATGATTAAAGCTTAATTGATGGGGCACTGGGTTACTTAGATGTGGAAAAGGGATATGAAGGATTTCTTCTTTTTACTTGTGATTTGAATCTGACTAAAATGTTCAGTATGAATTCTTTATTCTGCAATCTGTGACAAATAAAATGATAATCTAATCCTGCCTTTTAGTAACAACGTATCAGCATCACAAAAATTGCAAGAAACACAAATGTTGTTTCTGCCTCTACTGGGGCTATTATCTCATGTCAATAGAATCAGTGGGTGATAAATGTTCTGTAGTTAACAGGTTGCCACTCACTGCTCCTATGCAAGGCAAGTTTTCAGACTCTTCCGGAAGGAGTGTGCGAGTGGATCTCACCTCCAACAGGAGAATATTCTAGAAGGTAGAGGCCACAACAGAAAAGGATCTTCTCTTGGACCTGCCAGCCAAAAACCTTTGGCAAGTGGAATCCAAAACTGGCCCTTTCTTCTGGAATGAGTTGGGCAAGCACTCCCTTGGAGTGAGATATGCACGCATTAGTGTATTCTTGAACTGGCTTCTCATATTAGGATATTTCAACATGTTTTTACTTCTTTTGATAAACTTGAAATGGATATTTTTGAGGATGTATTGAGGAAAGAAGTTTCTGACCACAGCTGCAGATACAATTTGTGCATAGTCCAACTACACTCTGTTCTGCACATAGAGATGCTGGATGAATGGCGTTTCCAGTGGATCCTCCCGGTTAAACAACCGGTTTGGTGATCGTGTGATTTGCTCATGCAGTTTGAAGAAATCTTCACTTCCTGGTTTCTTCGGAGGAGTAACACAGCTGATTCGTGTGGCAATCCGCTCTATGGAGCAAATCAGCTGAGAAGATAAAGGTAGGAAAATAGTGCAGGCATGTGGATGGGGCATCTGATCGTTGGGGTGAAGCTACCAGTTTGCCTGAACTGGTCCGAACTGGTAGAATCCCACCCCGGGGTGTATTCCTTCCCGTGAGCAAAGTGGTACAGAAATTGTACAGTGAAACTTTGATCTGTGAAAGTTTGCTCTTCTGACCTTAATTCAATGGAGCAAATTTGTTTGCCATTTGTTTGCCAAATTATGCCATTTGTTTAATGATGCTATTTTGTGTACTGTAAAGATGCCATCATGAAAATGGTGCCCATTATGCAATGACATCATGCAAATGGCATAAAGGAGTGCAAATGATGTGATTCAATAGTTTGTATTACTGCAATGAAACAGGTTCCTCTTCTGTTAGGAGGAACAGATTCCTCCTAGCTTTGTGGGGAATTTCTGAGACCTTTGTAAGAAACTAGCATATGCCTATAAATCATATTTCTTCTCTTGTAGCCACTTCTATTTGGCTCTGTCCTATCTTCAGGAATAACACTTCAGATATTCTCTAGCTCAGTGAATATGTGTAATGAGGATCAATAAAAGACTTACCTGTTTCTATTGTTCAGTGGAATGGTAGACATGGTAGCTTGTTTTGGAAGGGACATATATACAATATTTTCAATGTTTTTTAAAATTCAACTACCATGTTTACCCAGTTTTATTAAAATGTTTCATTGCTGGTGGCCTTTCTAGAAGTACTTCTGAGAACAAGATAATGGGTAGAAATCTGATTCATCAGCATCTACTTAAATCTTCTCAGATTCACGTGCTTCTGATATCCTTAATAAAGTTACATTAATCTGAGCATTTAAAACCAACTTTTTAAAAACATTAGTTAAAAACATTAAAAATGACACTGCCATTTTTGCTATAATGTTATTAGGCATTTGTATGTTTACTTCAAGAAGTCATGTCAAATATGTCTTGTAATCAGAATCTAAGTCCTGTTTTATTTTGTAAATGATTATATATCCTTATTTTTTATTATGCTGATTCTTCTATTTTTATCATGTTATCTTTCTATTTGCCTTTATGCTAGTATCAGACTGGTTTGTCTTTATATTTTAGGTGGTTCTTCTATCATATTATTGCTACATTTTAAAATAATTACTTGTCAACTTGAATTGATGGACACAGTTTATAAAT
Source organism: Sibynophis collaris (assembly GCA_036250565.1). Lineage (NCBI taxonomy): Eukaryota > Metazoa > Chordata > Lepidosauria > Squamata > Sibynophiidae > Sibynophis > Sibynophis collaris. Next base: position 2,744 of record JANHFK010005669.1, read on the forward strand.
GCAAACAAGAACATAACGTAAATAAATAATAATTAACTCTGGGGATAGGGCATAATCTTCTAATTGGGCAGGAGCACTACAATTAATTACCAGTTAGAACAAAAATCATAATTCTGCTTTGTCTGGAAGAGGATTTTTTTCCCCTTTACAAATAAAGGCAGACAAACTGGTACTAAATCTGTGGGGTATAATTTGCTTTTGATGTTGCTCTAATATGAATTCCCTTAATTTCTTCTGATGCTGATGGTCCTGCAAGTTATGCCTTTGGAGGTCTATATGCAAATAGTGCCACTGGATGTGAGCAGGCGGAAGCAGATATTTCTTCATTCTCTCTACTAAACCAACACTGTTTTAAAAATAAGTAAAATTACAATTAGATTCTGTTATCTTTGGAGACTGCCTGAAATGCGTGTTCTTTGCTCAGTGGTTTTGTTTTATCTCTAGCCTGGAAATTTTCCAAAGCGAGAAGAGAGTAATTCCATTCATACACCCTCACGCACACCCAAAACACAAGAGGAATATAAACAATGTTGAACACATTATATACAAGTATGGCCGGAAAGACCATGTTGAGTAAATACCACATTACTTATTTGATGATTTTTTAAAATGTCATTCTTTTGTCCAATATTGACTTGTTTATATGGAGGATGAATTATAGATCCTACAGCACTTGGGATCTGTAACGGCCTTGCTTTGACACAGCTGGTCCTGTTAAGAATTGAAGTCATAGTAATTAGTTATGAGTGTCATGGTATGGAACAGCCAGACCAGGATGACAAAACTTTGGGAAGTGACCCCTCCTGGGGGCAGCAGAAAGCCCAAGGGAAGGTACACAATTATCCTTGCAAAGAAGATAGCACAGCCTCTGGGCTGTGTTGCTGCAAATAGATCTTTCATGTGGCACTGGCTTGAGAGACAGAAATACAATTATGTAGCCTCTTTCTTCTAATACAGACAATGAGTTTTGAGGAGTTGAGAATTCTGGTAAAAAGGGGCTGTTTGGAATGGCAGAGTTATGCTACAGAAGTGGACGGGGTCTGCAGATTAAATGCAGTAGAAAGGGTGGTACAAATACTGGTATGTGTGTGAATCTTTACTTGAGGAGCTCAAAATACATGTATATACTCATAATATATTTCCAATCACACTGCTAGCCACCACTGTAACATCCAGCTGGATAATGAGGCAGGTGTTAATATGGAATGCTCTACCCCAGACTCCCAAGCAACTTTACGATTGTAAATTACATTCGCCTCAATGTGTAAACTGACTGTGAAAATGATTAGCCATTCCTCATGTGTCCATGCTTCTGGTAAGTTTACTGTTAGAGGCCTATCACTATCTAGCTTGTATAGTGGATTAACCATGAAGCAATCTTCTCTAAATTGCCACTTATACAGAACAATATAGGTGGTTAGATGATTTAGCCTTTCTGTTGAATTTTCAGTGCTGGATTGACTAGGACCACACCTTCATTATACTCTTTTTAACAGCTTCTGATCTGGATTTATTCCAAGTTTTGTTTTGGTTAGGTTTAACACAGTAAGCCTCCCTAAGGGCAAAAAAGTAATTTATTTTACTTTAGCTGCATTAGTGAAGGTTTGGAAATATGAATCAAATGAAATATACAGGAGCAGAATCAAAATGGTTATATTGTAGTCTCTGGATGGAATGTATAAATATGAATGAAAGCTAAGTTTCTTTTAGCTCTAGAAATGAGTATTTGAATGACACACATTTTTTCCTTTTCTTTACTCTGGATGAAGATAAAGCAACTTGTGAAGACAAACTGAATTGGGAAAGTTCTCTGTAGGAAACGAAGGATTGGAAACCCTCCATCTGTTTTTCTCTCTCTGTTAAGAGAGAATTAGGAAACTTTTCCTTAGGAAACTTTTGTGTTGAGTGCCTGCACCCACATATATGGAAAAAATGATTATGAACTTTTGTAACAATTTTTAAAACTGCAAAACAAACAAGTTAAAATAAACAAATTAGACTTCAGATTGCTGATTATAAGAATGCAGTTTAAAATGTGTTCTCTGTTAGAATTATTGCTGGGAATCAATTCAATGTGTTACTTTTGTTATTATCTTGTGCAAAGCACAGAAATAGTTTCTACCAAACAAAATAATTATAAAAATGTGTGCTTGGTATTTTATCTCTTATATAGTAAATAAATTATAGAGGGATTTTACATAGAAAGGCAGGTTGTAGATTATAGAAATAGGATTTTCAAAATCAATCATGATGAATATTAATACTTTTTATCTAAATTGCAGATGAAATAAAAGACTAGATCAGACGAAAGCAAAATATGGTTGGTAATTTGTGGTTCAGAATCAAGCCATTATTTCAGAAAATTGTTTGAATTAGGTCTTCACATTATTCCATCTTTATCTGGGCAAAACATCAGAGGTAATATATAGCAGGTTCTGACCAGTTCTGGAGAACCGGTAGCGGAAATTTTGAGTAGTTCAGAGAACCGGTAAATGTCACCTCTGACTGGTCCTGCCCCCATCTATTCTCTGCCTCCCGAGTTCCAGCTAATTGGGAGGAAATGGGGATTTTTCAGTAACCTTCCTCTGGAGTGGGGTGGGAATGGAGGTTTTACAGTATCCTTCCCCTGCCACGCCCACCAAACCACTCCCACCAAGCCATACCCATAGAACCAGTAGTAAATTTTTTTGAATCCCACCACTGCATAGCATGTTGCATCAACCAAGCACTTGCTTTTAATTCTGGATTTAGTGGATTTGGTGTCTTGTTTGAAGTGGTACCATAAGTACCATAAGTTACAATGTGGAATTCTGAGTTGTGTCCTTTTCCAGAGTATTCTATTTTCTCTTTTGTAGATATTGTACTGTTTCTCCACCTCATAATTATCCAGCATCTAACTTATTATGAACATTGTTTCCTTCCCTTCACTCCCAATTAGGAATTTTCCCTTAAAGATGTATGGCACTTTACAAAATGTCACTTCCTTCAAGTCCATAGATATATTTTTCTGAGCACTAACTGTGATTTTGCTTCTGTAAGGAGAGTGAAAATGAATTAGCTCATTTTCTTAGAATGTAAGAAATATAGTATCATGCCATCTCCAGTTCTTTTAGTGATTAACATTCTAGAAATATAATATTACCAAACTATTTATTTCCTTCAGAATGAGGTCATTTGAGGCCTGACGTTTTATCTTTGTGTGCATTTATTAATATTAAGATTGGATTTATTAGAAGTCCACCAGTTCTACTACTCCAACATAGTTTGCAGATAGTGGCTGGAGAACTGAACCATCAGAGCTGTGAATGTCAGACTGACACTTCCTTAGGGAAGAGGAAGAAAATGAGAGAAGCAGCATAGTCTGATAGATCCCACTTCTATGGTTGACAGTCACAGGGCTGGAAGGGACTCCTGAGAGATCATTTAGTCCACAATTTCAAAGTGGCATATATACAGCTGAACTATTGACCAGCTATTAAATTACCGTCAGCCTAATAAACATTCAGTTGGGAAAGCCTTGTAGTTTTACAAGCAATAAAAGTCATAAGCTAATAGCAAAAGAATTTAAGGGCCAACGAAAACATTACATTAGCAAGTGAATATACCTGAATGTGCAGTTTTTAGAAAGGAATAGCAAGGATAGAGAAGCCCAAGTAGCAATAAGACTACAGGACAACAAGTTGGACAATGAGGATATATTCCCTACATAATCCCAAAGAAAACAAATCTTCCTCAGGCCACTTTCTCAGCTCCATTGGCAGTTAGGTTGGCTCTAATAAATAACATGGAGTTCTTCATGTTGTCTGAACTTTCTTGCTTGCTTGCAGATGTTCCACTAACATGTATTCTCCAAACACACCACCTATTAAAGAAGAAAGTACTGTATGTGCATAAGATGGTGAAAACGGTGAAATTGATTAATATAACTGTTTATTAAGCATTATTTGTCATTAATTTAATCTTGGAATAATTCCTGGGGGCAGTTTTTAAATGTTTTCTCTTTTCTGAAGAATCGCTTCTGCTCACAATTGCTCAAGGATATTATTCTACATTGTTCCTCTATAGTTAGCCGTAGTCCTCATTGTGAGATTCCCATCAATGCTGGAAAGCACCATGTACAATATTGGCTGCCAGTGGACCGTTGGATTATGGCCAACACGTTTTCATGACGTAGGTTTAATTCATTCATTAGCGACGAGATACTTCATCTTCATTAAATGCCATCTTTCTATTGGATGCCACAAAATTTATTCAAGTTTTATACTTTTCTTCTACTTTAAAAAAAAGATAAAGCCAACTCTAAACTTCATATTTCAAACAAAATACCATGGGATATATTTGCATTTCCTTCTATGTGGAGACCATGGCACCATCACCACCACCACCATCATCAATAATAAATGTTACTTTTGCTATCTTAATTTTTTAGACTACAAAAAAGAATGTACAGTATATAATATATCTAATATTTCTGAACATTTTCTAAACGATGGGAAATGAGGAGAGTAATCCAAAGCAAATTAAACAAGTACACTGATTATTTTGAGAGAAAAAGATTGCAACTGAATGTATGTTTAACATGTACAATTTATTAATACATAATTGGGAAATCCCTAGTTACTGTGTTTTTAAATAGCTACATGTCATAACAGAAATTACATCAGATTTATAATTCTTACCATCTTTTGAATGTACTTTTAAAAACAGCAGGATGATTTGAATATCCAAAGAAGATTGATTTTATCAGTTAATATATTGAAGCAGTGGGTGTTGGATATTTGTTGAAACTTATTTTAAGAGGAACATTGGGTTCTACCACCTAGCTGATATTCACAGATTTTTAGAAAGCAAAGCAATTTCATACCTGCTTAGTATATGGTTGGCAGTCACCAGGAAAACCCAGTTCTTTAAGATACCTGGGAAATATAATAATAGTAATAAAGATCTGCAAATAGAAGTAAAATGACCATGACAAAAGGAAACAAAGATAGTACCAATTGTAATAGATGCCTTCGTGCAATTCCCAAACATTTAAAGCTTCACTTGACCACCTTTGGCATTGCCAAAATCACCCTCACTCAATTGCAAAAGGTTAAAAAGGTTTTAATTGGGACAGTTTACATCCTGCAACAATACCTTTAATACTATCAAAGAACAATATTTCCTTAACCCAGGTCCTTGGGAAAGACTCAATAGATGGATAAAAATGCCAAAAGCAATCTAAATACCTGACTTAGAATCATTATTATTATTATCATCATCATCATCATCATCATCATCATCATCATCATCATCATCATCATCATCATCCCTTGACATGGTTCTGGGCTTGTATGCTCTGAGGAAGATGAGAGCTATGCCAGAAGTTTAATCATGCTGGACAGGTATCATCAGAACACCAAGACAAAAACTGTCTTTTCCATAAACAATATAGTGAGATGTAATTTATAGACATCTATACTGGACTCAAGGAATCAAGAGGCTCTATGGAAATAACATCAAGTGTCTGGATGAAGATGAGCACTACAAATATTTGGGCATCCTTCAAACTGGTAACATCAAGCACACTGAAATCAAGAAGAAGGTTGAGAAGAAATGAATAAATCAAAAGAGTGAAGAAAACCATTTAGACCAAATTCATTGGAGGAAATATCACCAAGGCAATTAACATCTGAGCAATTCCAATCATTAGATATACAGCTGGAATGTTGGGCTGGACTCAAGCAATATTAAAATCCCTGGATAAGAAGTCTAGAAAAATAACATAATTAATCATTCCCTTCATCCTCTCAGTGATGTTGACAGACTGTACGTACCAAGGAGCATACAATAGGTGGGCATGGAATGCTATAAGTACACCAGACAGTTGAAGAAGAAAAAAAGAAGAATATTTAAAGGACAGTGAAGAAGATGCACTGAAGCCTGTATATCATAAAGGCTTCTGAATTCTGGAGAGACCTGACCGGCCTACAAGAAAGACCAAATGACAATAAGAAAAGAGACATGGCAAGGCAAAGTATTATATGGCCAGTATATTAAAAAATAGCTGAGAGAAGCGGATAATAAGACTAAGAGTAGGGAAATTGAAGAAAGGGACGGAAGGGCTAATTCTGGCTGCCCAAGGCCAAGCTTTAAAAACAAATGCATACAAAGCGACCATTGAGACTATAGCAACAGATAGCATATTCCAGCTCTGCAAACAGTGGACCATCTAGTTACCTGCTGCAAGAAGTTTGCACAGACTGACTACAGCTACAAACAAACAAACTACAAACAACACCATAATAAAGTAGCAATAATGGTGCATAGGAATATCTTCAAGAAATACCGTTTGCCTGCCAGCAAAAACTAGTGGCAACACAAAAGAGACAAAGTAGTAGAAAAGAAAGAAGCCAAAGTGCTTTGGGACAGACAAGCGCCTGACACATAACATCCTAGATTTAACAATTGTCAGTAAGACAGACAAAAAAACCTGCATAGTGGATGTTGCAGCAGAAGAGAAGAGAAAAAAACTGGAGAAAAATCACTAAATACAAAGACCTGCAAATAGATGTAAAGTGATTATGACAAATAAAAGAAAGCAAAGAGAGTATCAATAGTGATAGGCACCTTGGGTGCAATCCCAAAACATCTGGAGCACCATTTGAACACCATTGACATTGACAAAATCACCATCAGTCAATTGCAAAAGACAGCTTTACTTGGAACAGCTTACATTCTTCAGCAATACCTTTAACACCATTAAATACAACATCTACATATTCCAGGTACTTGGGAAGTACTCAATAGGTGGATAAAAATGAAAAAAAAAAATAGGTGGATAAAAATGCTAAACATCTGGCTGATGTACAAACAACAACAATAACAACACAAAACAAACAAACTGCAGCTTGGAAGAAGGCAATAGTAAATAATACGTTTAAGCAGTCACCAGGCATTAAGAGATATCCGAAATACCCGATGCTTGTAGCTAAATTTGAGAACTGAATGATGGACCAATGTGTTTGCCACAAATTCCTATCTATGCAATCACTATGCAAAAATGATACACATTATGGGAACTGTAGTTCAAAACCTCTGGACCCCCATTTGCCTTAAAAGCAGTATTTATTTTTTATTTATTTCAGTTTGTATGACTGCCTATCTCATTGTCTTGACTCTGGGCAGCTAACAGCAATTAAATACTTCAACCTAACAAGAACATAGCAATAAATACATAATCAAAATGTGTGATAAAACTATAAACAAACGTTCAAGTTCATCATCAACATAACCACCACATGGGCTCTGCTATACAGTCTGACTTGTATGCTTAGTTATACAGGCATGACTATAAGGCTTTATGAAAGGCCAACCAGGTTGGGACTAATCTGATCTTCAGGGGGATGATGTTGCAAAGTACAGGTACCACAAGAGCAAAAGCTCTCTTCCTGGGTTTCTCCAGATGACATTCTCTAATGGATGGGACCCATAGTATGCCTCACCTGCTGAATCTGATGGACTGGGATGAATCTGTTGGATGAATAGACCCCATAGAGAAGCATCAGTCCTCAAATAACTTGGCCCTATGTTATGAATGGCATTATAGGAAACTATTAGCACCTTGAATTGAACCCAAAGGGATACTGGCAACCAATGCACCTTGTGAAGCAAAATTGTAATATGCATTGATTGAGGAGCACTTATAACTGTCTCTACCACTTCATTTTGAACCGGCTGCAGCTTTTGTATGCTCTTCAAGGGTAGTCCTATGTAAAGCACACTGCAGTAGTACCGGTGGTGCTTGCAGTACACCATGAAGGCTCCAAAATGATCTCATACGCACAATGATTTAATCATACAAATGCCATGAATAAATGCCTGTGCTGAGACATCTCACACATGGGGGACATTGTGGCATTTTGTGATTATGTTATCATGAATATGTCATCTGCAGCAACCCCCTTGCATGTCCATAATTATGATTATCTGAACGATGTGGCTCAATTTTCACATGCTCAGAGTTCATTATTCTAGCAACCTTTATTAAGAACCTAACTTTTAGCATCCACCATGTACGCCTTCAGTAACACCTGTATTGCTAACCAATGGGCCAGCAGATGTCACTATAGCTCTGTTAATTATCCTTTTTCTGATGGAATTCTAAGTTATTTTTATCTACTCTTGGACAATCGGCTTTGTTATTTAACTATTGTCTTTTCACAGTATAATATATCATAATATTTGTAATTCATACCTTTTTCATTGAGGACCTAAGCAGTCATACATCTTAAAAATTACAAACCAAAGGAAACCTCCCCCCCCCTTTGGAGAGAGAAGGCAGGTGGGAAAGGAGGAAGAAGAATTTGTTACATGTTATGGAGAGAGTGAAAGGGAATGCAGACAAAGGACCTGGTTCTTGAAAGAGATGATACTCCTTCCTAGACCTGTTCGTATTAAAAATTAGATCCAAATCATAGCATAAACTTGATTAATAAGCCTATGAGCTACGTTGTTTTAATTACCTTACCTTCAAAATAACTAAGATTTAAAAAAATTCACTGATGCAAGTGAGGAAGCTGCCAACATTTTCAGTCCATCAGGTCAGGTATGATCTGACTACATAGAATTCCTCCTGTTATTCATCTTCCGTACATTGTGGAAAGGATGTTCTTAAGCTCCAAAGGAACTACTAATTTCCTATTGTTTATTAAACCCTGACATAATGCCAGAGACCATTGGTGAGGAAGACAATATCTGCTCCCTCACTCCTCTGAATGGTGAGACAAGAATCACTCTGCTTTAGACAAGGATCACTAGGAAGCAGAAAGAAATATTTATTTTGTGGTTCAGACGAAAGCTACCTTAAAACCTGATTTGGCTGCCATTCTTTTGTGGTCCAAACTTTGAGGATACCTATGGTATCTCAAAGAAATAACCTTACCTGTAATTCTAGTGTTTGGGAACATCAGTTGGTGACAATGGCCATAATTAATATGTAAATAATTAAACTAGTTTCTGGAAATATCTCTTCAATATCCTATTTGTATTTATCATGAAATTATGAACATTGTTTGACAGCACTGTGAAATAAAAGTGAGCCATTGCATACGCCCATACAGGACTTCTGCTGTTGGATCGATGCCTCCCTCCATTGTTCACCGCTGGCCGGAAAGCAAGAGGTGCATTAGAGAATGCAGGAAATTCAAGGTCTTGGCAAGTCCCAGAGAAACAGAATCAGAGGAAAAGCGGGGTGGCAATAAATTACACTGGGAATTACATGCTGATCAAAGAGTTGTGGTATGGCAAGTATCAATGCTTACAGCAACAAGAAGATGAAACTTGTATACTTAGGTTTGATAGGCCTTGTTCTTAGCTCTCTGGAGAATGGGTATCGAGATCAATGCAACTTTGAATATGAAACATTAAATACACGATCTTTTTTCCCCCTGCACTTTTTGGTGAGGATTGAGTACATTTTCAAACTTCACAGAGAATGAACACACACACCATCTTTCATTGTGATCTCTTAATCTTCAAGATAATTTTTGCATGGCTTTTTTTTTTACACCACTTTTGTTACCTTGAAAATAGGTAGAAGATCCCAACTGTGATTCAAACTTCAGGCACAGAAAGTGCCTATTCTTTAGAAACTGCTGGTTAGATTTCTATGAGGCATAAAAATGTACTTTAAGTTTTAGTCACTGTTTGGAAAGGTGTGAAACTCAGAGTGGTATTCAAACCTGAAAAGCAGAAATATTAAAACGTGCATACCAAATTGTACTGTCATTTTTGGCTGAATTATGGCATCAAAAACAAGCAAGGAAAGAAATTGGATTTGTTTTTGTAGGTTAAGTCTTTGGTTTAATTATATTGAGCATGGAAACATGTTGTCTCTTAAATGTTGCTCAGCTACAACTCCCAATATCTTTTACATTGGCTGGTGCTGCTAGGAATGTAGTTCCTTTGATTTGCATCCCACTATTCCTATAACAAGATTAAATCCAATACAAGCAAAAACTGGAATCAGATTTCATAATAAAAACAATGCAAACATCAGTAAGAACAGCCAAACATGTTTTCAGAAATAAGCCCCACTGAAATGATAAATGTTACAGGATTTGTCTGCCTATGACTGCCATTTATATTGGCAAAAGGTGATCCATTAATGTAGAGGAATTAGTCTTGGCCAGTGTAAATTACAAGCAGAAAACTAATCCAGAGTGAGAATGCATCAGGGGAAAAAGAATTAAAGCTTTCTCAAATCCTCCATATGTATTGAGATCCTCGTCCATATTGCATATATACTGTAGTAAGAAAGATGGAGTTAGTCACAGTGTTAGCAATACCTTTAAAGTGGCATGTAGTTCTGACCTTGCTTCCCAATTGATAACACTAGGACTGCATCCTAAAAATTACTAATCTAAATAGTGTCTGCTCAGATAAAACTTCTTAATTTAAAATCACAAATATACTTTGGGATGTTTTTATAGTTTAGATGTTAATGTTGAAAAGTACAGAAATGAGCTTCAAGAAAATATATGGTAATTTAATAAAGCTGGATGGAAAAATAGGAAAATATGAGAAAGAAACTTAAGATTGCTCTACCTTGACTCTCTTTGGTGTAAGAGGGAGGGAAAGGGAAATGCTGTCAGACACAAGAGTCTCTCATTATAGTGTATAACAATGAAGTAGGGCTGTAGTATTTCTTGTAGTGTTTGTTTCTTGACCTGGCCCACCTCAAACAGCTAACATAACCAAAAATCCTGAGAGTATATCAGAGAAAAACCAACCAGAATAGAAGAGCGCAAAACCCCGATTGTAGCTATTGTAAATCAATTCTTATCTTGACACCTAAGTCTTTTCTGAAAGGCCTGTGGCAGCTCCTTTTAATTCTATGAACATCCTTCATTTAAAATGATTTCACAGTGGCCAATATAGCAGAGAATCTGGGTTCAGTTCGTAATGATTGGTGAGGTATATATCCCAGTTACAAGAGCAAAACTAAGGAATTGACTGAAAAATTAGACCATGGAATATCATATTGGTTTGACCGTCATGTTATATTAAGAAATACAAGGTGATTTACAGCTGCCTAAGGAAAAGATCCAATTTGATATTGTGCAACATGAAATCTTGCAACAAGATGCACAGTCAGATTCATGGTTGTGGGTGAAAACAAATGCATTTTAATGACGCTCTGCTCCCAGATAATTGATCCAGACATTCATTACATTGATTTAAAAAGAAAAATGCTTGTCCTTAATCAGTATGATAAATGTGCAATTTTCTAATATTCAGAGAAATTAGTAGGTTTTACTGTTAAATCACAAGGGAGGATAGAGGATTTTTTTTTTTTTAGTTTTCCTTGTTCTTCATAAGAAACGTTGAGTAGGTTGTGGTGGACAACCGTTTGCTTGTCCTGTGGGTTCAACTAAATTCTATGTCATATCATAAGGAAATTGTCAAAAAGTGTATATGTTGACTTTTGTTAGTGCTACTTTACCAAACTAGGCCTTCCCCAATTCAGAAGTATATATTACGTCTTCCAGAGTACCTCAATCAGCATGGACCTTGCTAGGATTTGTGAAAATTGAATTGAATAGATTTGTGAAAATCTAGTAGGCAACAAGCGCAGGGAAAGCTGACCCAGAATTTTCTGATCTTAAAGATATCGTGGTAGGATCAAATGCTTATGATTAAACCTTACCCTTAATTTGAACTACCATTCTCTTTTCTTTCCATCAGAATAGTTTTGCCTTCTCATGAACAAAGCTGTTCAGTGAGTCGCTCATTCAAGTCCCTCTGAAAAGCTTCAGAGTATATTTCCGTACTGAAGTCTAGGCTCTACTGAGGGTTATGCCTACACAGATGTTCCATTACTATCTGGAATCTTTTGTTGTAATCCATTTGTGTATTTATTTATTTATCACAGTTTATACCACCCCACCAAGCTAATGCATTTTGTAAGTTAGAACCACCATTAAAAAGATCTGCCTTATATGGGATTTCTGGGGGGGAAAAAGATGAACTGAAGATCTACATGGCAGAATGTAGACCAGGACTTGAGACCACCTCAGTGGTGAAATCCATTTTTTTTTACTACCGGTTCTGTAGGCGTGGCTTGGTGGGGGTGGGGTGGCTTGATGGGTGTGGCTTGGTGGGCATGGCAGAGGAAGGATACTGCAAAATTTCCATTCCCACCCCACTTCACCAAGAGCCTTGGTAGTACAGTGGTCTACAGCACCCTGTTATTAACACCAGCTGCCTGCAATTACTGCAGGTTCGAATCTCACCAGGCTCAAGGTTGACTCAGCCT
>JANHFK010005669.1:23215-36598 GCA_036250565.1 Sibynophis collaris
TCCTGGGGGAAGGATATTGCAAAATCTCCATTCCCTCCCTACTCCTGGGGGAAGGATACTGCAAAATCCCCATTCCCACCCCACTCCTGGGGGAAGGATACTGAAAAATCCCCATTCCCACCCCACTCTGGGGCCAGCCACAGGTGGCATTTGCCGGTTCTCCGAACTACTCAAAATTTCCGCTAGCGGTTCTTCAGAACCTGTCAGATCCTGCTGGATTTCACCCCTGATTCTAAGTTACAACCAACACTGAAAAAAGTGACTTTTGACCGTTTTTCACACTTCTGTAGTGTCCTGTGGACCAGGTGATCAAAACTGGACGTTTAGCAACTACCATGTAGTTAATGATGGTTGCGGGGTACATTTGGCCATTTTCTGACAAGCCTAGTCAGGATTCACACGTAACAACTGTGCGACTGATTTAACAACTGCAGTGCGAAACGTGGAACAAAATCCGTAATTGTGAGAGGAACAATCCATTAAACATGAGCCAAGGAGTGTGCACCGGCAGCCAAAAACTCTAATACAATCCTTGGTTGTATAAACATAGGCATAACATCAAAATCACATGAAGTATTAGTACCGTTTGATAAAGCCTTAGTAAGGCCACCCCTGGAATACTGCATCCAGTTGTAGTCACCACGTTACATAAAAAAGATGTTGAGACTTTGGGAGAAAATGTGCAGAGAAAAGCAACTAAGATGATTAAGGGCCTGGAGACAAAAATATATGAAGAACGGTTGCAAGAATTGGGTATGGCCAATCTAGAGAAAAGAAGGACTAAGGGTGACATGATAGCAGTATTCCAATATTTGAGGGGCTACCACAAAGAAGAGGGGGTCAACTTATTTTCCAAAGCACCAGAAAGCAGGACAAGAAATAATGGATGGAAACTAAGCAACCTGGAACTAAGAAGAAACTTCCTAACAGAGAGGACAATTAACCAGTGGAACAGCTTGCCACAAGAAGTTGTGGGGTGCTTCATGATTGGAGGTTTTTAAGAAGAGACTGGACAGCCACCCGTCTGAAATGGTATAGGGTCTCCTGCTTGAGCAGGGGGGCTGGAGTAGAAGACCTCCAAGGTCCCTTCCAGCTCTGTTCTGATTGCTTACTTCACTGGAGCAAGAAAGGGTCATAAAATCGGGCAAATCTCACTTAACAACTGTCTTGATAAGAAGTGGAAATGTTGAGCTCAGTTGCCGTTGTAAATCAAGGATTACTTGTAAGCAGGAGTCGTGAGAATTTCTAGTTTATATTAGCAGTTGGCCGGTCAGGATAGGACAGGCACTCATACAGGTATGCTGCCAAAAAATTTTTCAGGAACAATTGTCTATTTCTGAGACACCTGTCTATTTAATGCCCAGTTTGTTAGCACACTGCAAAGAATGAATTAACATTTTTGGTTTTGCTTCAAAGAGCTGAAAAGCGAGGAATCAGCTGATAAGGCTTAGCTTGGAAAAAAAAGACTTAATTTATCTATGGCTGTTTATGGCTTATTCAAAAGACAGCTCATCTTTCTATTATTTCTCATGTGTTTTACTGGGTCCAATGAAAAGGAAATGCGTTAAATTTTGGGGAGGCCGGATCCTTTATTTTCTGTATTTGCAATTCAGAAATTGGGAAGAATCATTTATGCACAAGTGCATTTCTAACACCCAGCCAAAGTGTTCTTGGAAGCTCTTTAAAGTTCTTTTTAATATTTGCACTCTAATGGGTTTAAATTATAATAGGGGTTTTATGTAATTAGGGTCTTAGGTTTTAATTTGGGTTTTTAAGGGGATATTCAGTCAGATTTAATTGTTTTTTAATTGTTTTTAAGTTTTGTATTTATGTTTTTTAAATTGACTGGAAACCGCCCTGAGTCCTGCGAAGGAGAAGGGCGGTCTAAAAATCTAATAAAATAAATAAATAATAAATAGTTACACATCCTGACAACATACTGGTTCTGTGCTAGCCTTCAGCAAGCGTTTAACTGCAAACATAATAGATAGACATGAAGTGCCAAGCCTGCCTCAGTGTCCACATATTCCTTGTTGTTCTGTGATGAGGGCCATTACAGCAGAAGCTATATTTTCTGTTAGAAACTTCCCTGGAGGTGGGAACACCAATATAATTGCGGGTTACTTGTAAGCAATTTAAGCTGAATATGCACCCTCACACTGTACATCTTAACTTTTCAGCGCAGCTTTCTTCAAAGACATTCTGCATGAGTGCAGATCTTTACTTTGGAACATTTTAAAGTGCTTACTTAAAAGTTAGTCAAAAGTTGGGCATATAATTTTGGTCTTTCTTACCGACTGATAATCTTACTCAGAGAGACTAAATCATTATTTCAGATGATGTTTTCAGATGTCTTTCTTTAACTGAATCGTCATATTTACAAAGACAAAATGACACAGGGTTATAATAACCATTAGAACAAGTTCTAGACTGAGTAAGTTAATGCCTGATGGCAAGTCAGTCGCTATGCAAAAATCAAATTTCTAAATACAGTTTAAAGGAAAGCAAGAGATAAAGAAACTTTTCTGTTTCTTTTCTGTTCTCTAGAATCTTCCATAATCCTATGGAATAGACATGCTGAAAATGTATATGCCTGGAGGAGCTTTTGCATTCATATATTCATACAAGCCAAAGTCATATTATTTGTCTGAAGCCTACATTTCACAATCTGCATTATATACAATGCAATGTGTACATTATATACAAATATATAACTTCAATAAGAGATTATAGATGTCCCCAAGGGAATGTTACGATTTATTAATTAATTGCAATGTTAAAGATGATGATGATGATGATGGTCTGTTTTTAGATGGCCAAAGAGTTCAATACAAGCCCTAGCTTTTATTTAAATTTAAGTTTATTCTTCCCAATATCGATGATCTACTCCTGTCTTCCAATCAATTGACTTACTCTGTTTACTGTCAGCCCTCAACAGAGAATGACTCAAATCAATGATCTAGAAGGCATTTTAAAATGTTTGAAGTCACCACAAACGAGGAAGAGAGATGATCATTTCTGTCCTTTTTTCTTGCCATATTATTTCAACCTCGCAAAGGAATCTTTTAAACAGAAATCCATGGTGTGAATGGCAGAGGGAGGGGGTGGGCTGGGGGACACGGCACCCTCCATACCTGTTTCACTTCTTTTTACACCTACCCCAGAATAATGTGCAGAGTATGTAAATCACACAGTTGAAAGATGGAAAATCATCTGGCAAGTACTGTAGTCTGCTCCATGCAAGGAGGGGAGAAGTTAGCTGATTTTAGGGAGGTTGTTTATCACCAAAGAAACTAGAGATAAATGCAACCTTTCTGGGGTCAATAAATTCTGTGGCACCGCATCCTTAAGACCTCCCCTCCCCCATCCCAATATGACTTAATTAAACTTGTTGTATGAACATGGTTTTAAGTCCTTAATTTCTGGCATGAACTGATTCATATATTTTCAGAAAGCAAAATGAATGCAACAAATCTAGACTTTGCTAACTGTATGTCTGCCAGACTGATTCTTGTTATGTTCTGAATAAAGGAGCAGTAGGCTCCACTCCGGTCCGCCTGAAAGGCAGAGCGGTAAGTTTAAATGCATTGGCTGGAGCTGTCCAGCCATCTGATTGGTTGAGCTGCCAGCCCGGGCCCTTTAAAAGAAGCCCACCGGCAAGCTACTTTTGCTGGTTGTCACAGAGCCAAATAAAGAGCTGAACTCACTCCTCGAGTCGTTCCTTCGCCCACAACATAACAATTCTTATGCTTTGTTTCAGCATTTATCAACTTAACGCAACCCAGCTGTGTTGGACTACTACATCCATCTGATCCACCCCACCCAGAAGAAGTTCTTGATCTTCCCAAGAAGAATTCAAAGGGTCCATTCAAAGGTGCAATGGAGAGCAGGCCTTGCTTAAGTTCAATCCATTGCCTTTCCTTCTGCATGTCATTCTCTGAATTCAAAACTGGTTTAGTTGACACCCTAACCTATTCTACTATTTTTTCAAAAGTAGGACTGTAGTTACAGATAAAAATAAAAGGGGTAGAAAATATAATAACACAGGCAGAACAAAGTAACCAAAAATATTTTCAACTTTTGGAGGCCCTTACATAGCTCTTCTTTTTGAACTCTACATACTTGGTTCAAATATCACTAAAAGTGTACTAAATCCAAAGATGGCTGATGTAGATTATTTATTAGGATTTGCTTCTTATAAGCACTGTTTAAATTGTGCAGGTTCATAACTTGCCAAAAGCAAATGCAACTTGCTTTCACATGGCTTCAAGGAAGACTATATGAGCTGTTTGGCACGAGACACCTCTACAAAGATCAATAATTAGCATTAAGCAGAGCTACTTTTTGAGAAGCACTCCTTTCCTTTGGAGACATGCATATTCCACATTAACAATGCCTTAAGTAAAATGATAAAGAGATGTATCAGGGTCCATTTTCTAAGTGGTGCATGGGGAGCTATACTCACAGGCCTGCTTGGTATTAAATGCTGCTTCCGCACTTGTCGTAAACATTTTCAATTACAGTGAATATTTAGACCAGAGCAACACAGGCTTTGGGATGTATTTTAACATTAACTTTTCCAAAGTCCAAAGAAGAGTTTGCAGGGCTGAATGAAGGATTTGGAAGGGGACAAATAATTAAGCCTTTTCTGGAGCCATTTTGAAAAGACTGCTACTCTTATGTTAACCTAAGCTATTAAAGAAGACAAAATCATGTACAAAAGGCTGATGGGAGTGTTGCTTAATATAGTATAATATATATGTTTTAATTGCTTCTTAAATTTTGTATTGTATGTTTTTTAATATGACTGGAAACCGCCCTGAGTCCCGCAAGGGAGAAGGAGCGGTATATAAATATAATAAATAAATAATAAAATAAATAAATATCACAGTTCATTTTCTACTCCCCATCTTCTTCCATACTGTGCTCCCTCTCTTAGCATGTTAGAAAGGATTTCCTCTTTCCACACTTTGGTCGCCTGTTGGTGTCTCTTTCTCCCCACAGCTCAAGTTTTTGGAATGAGATTGAAAGTTATAGACTACAAGTCCCCATTTTTCCTGAAGCAAAGTTAATGGCATCAAAGTGTCCTTCCTTCCTCCCTGCTTAGAAGATCTGTATGCATCCCTTCATACTTCGCTTCACAGAAAGTGAAGCTTTATCTCAGGAAATGTTCTTAGATTCAAAGCTCTTTAATGTTCTAATTCCTGCCCCTATTGATTTGAACATATCAGTTTGGATTTTACAGTATCAGGACTTTCGTTATTAGGAGTTATGTTCCATACACTGCTTTACAGACAAGCAGGAGAGAAGGAATTTAAGCAAAGAAACAAATTTAAGGCCTCCATACTGATTGTTTTTAAACCAGTTGGGGCTGAAATGATTTTGGATGGGAAAACATAAACCTATTAAAATGTCTCCTTGTCCCCACCCTATTGGTTCTCACTGTGCTTCCTGTATTCCTTTCCAGTTCTTTCTGGAAATATAGGAAAGGTACCATAAAGACAACAGTCTTATCCAGCTTGGTGTCATTTAAATGTGTTCAGACTTCAACTCCCATAACTTCTTGGCAGTGTAGAGGCCCTCTGGACAATTCTACCCTCTAGCTTAAACTGCTTGTCTCTCATCCTGTTCTTGTCTATTTCGCAAGACAACCACAGAAACACTAATCCACATTGCAGTCAGTTGGCAATGGGGCCAGATTGATGCTCAGTCCAGATAATGGACCAGAATATCTGATAGGACATTCCCTGCTTCCTCTTCTCCAACTTTGCAGAAAAGATGATCTCCATTGGATGCTCCTCTGTGGGCTGGTCTCCCAGTATCATTCCTTTTTGGGGAGGGGTGGATATTCCTTTCTCACTTAGTCCCTGTGCCTTTGCTTGCACACAGGAATGTCTTCCCTTTTTCCTTCCCACATTATTTCTTTCAATACTCAGATCTTTTCTTTTTTCCTCTTTGGATAATACTATAGCACTGATCCTGCAATAATCAAAACATTAGGGGAACTGTCTGCTCTTCCACTAGGAAAGAAAGTCATGCATGTTAATATCACTTTTCAAGGAGTTACTTGTAAATTGTTCTGATTCTTGAAGGTTGCCTAGACAAGGCCTTGCCGTTTTCTTGGCAAGGTTTTTCAGAAGTGGCTTGCAATTGCCTCAGTAATAGAATCTTCATGAGAACTAAGGAGGGTTTTGTTTGAGATGTTTTCTTAGGTTACAGTTGTGGCCTGAATGCAGATTTCTTTCATCTGATTGTTGTCTTCACCTAAGTCTTCTTCCTCTTCTTTGAGGTTATTCCTTCTTCCCATTATAGGAACACATTCAGTGGTGGGATTCAGCCAGTTCCCACCTATTTGGGGAACTGGTCGTTAACTTTCTAAGCAGTTCAGAGAACTGGTTGTTGTAAGAAAGCTTATTTTGTTTTTGTTTTTTTTCCCATTTTACAGGGCTAATCCTGTAAGGAAGGCAGGAAGGAAACATTCTGGTATTGTTTCTAGCCTAATCTTTATTGCCCTGCTTACAGAAACTGCCTCTCTGATTAACCTTTATTACATTGTAACAGATAAGGTGAAGTGCCCATTGACGTGAGTGATGTTGAGTTGGCCACGCTCATACAGTCACATGACCACTGAGCCATGTCTACCCAGCTGGTCATTAGGACAGAGAAGCGGTTGTTAAATTATTTAAATAACACCACTGAACACATTGCTTTTTTATTCCCATATCCATGGAAAATTTGTAGCATGGAAGTACTGGTGGTTCAGCTTTATAAAAATCAAGTAGTAATATTCTTAGATTGCAATTTAAAAATGTTAAAAAATTAAAGGAAAGAAAGAGGAAATGAAGATTTGTGGTGTTATGGGCAAGGTTGGAGAAGCAAGGGGAACCTGCTTCACCTAGTCTGGGCACAAACCCAAAAAGTGCCTGTTGGGATGTGTAAGTGGGCTGAAGGGAGCATGAGCATCTAGGATCAAGGATAATTCATTGAGTTAATGGATCATGTTGGAACACCTGCACAAGTAAGTGGGAGGGGGGGAAGCAATGAACAATTGCAAATCAGCAAAAAAGGTAGCAGCCTGGCAGCTGAGGACAAAATGGCTGCCCAGAGCTGTTGGAGGGAAGGGGCATTTCAGGTGCTGCAATCAATCAGAGCTGGGGTTGTTGCTGGAATGGAACAAAGCATAGGACATCATCTGCTCTGAAGGGCTTAAGGCAGTTTTCAATCAAAACTGGAAAAATGAACCAAATCTGAGACATTAGTACCCTGGCCTATCGGTGTTTCAATGTTGTCAAAGTTCTAGATTCTGAATTCAAGCAATCTCTCTATTGATAACGGGGATTGCCCACTATCTGAAGACCTTTATTTTTTATATAAGATTATCAGGAATTGAAGAGATTAGCAAGATTAGTTATCAATACCTTGCAAAATGGTGTTATCTCTATCAGGCTCTGCTACAATAGACAATTAATAAAGATGATTATATCTTTGAGGCTAAATTTAGTACATTACTGAACTGTGCTTAACTTACACTATCCTGATGACAAATCATTCAGAGGTAAAGTTGTGGTGTTTTTTAGGAATAACTCTTTATTCTAATTAATGTATCATCACACACAGGTTCAACCTGATATAAGCAGTGTTACAGATAATACTGTATAAACCTAAGTACTCTTTGGCTATCTGAGTTACAATGATCTGGATGACTGCTAACTCTTTGCAGCCATCTAGCTGTAATCTGGATTTTTGTAATTCAGATCTGGTAGTTTTTACATCTACATGACATGAGATTTAACACATTTTCACAATGATATCCTTCTACCGGTATCATTAAGCTTTTCTACAAGAACAGACACAATAATAGCAGTAACAATAAAAATAACAGAAAGAAAGAAAAACTGTTTAGAATATCCAAATGTTCATTTGGTAAAAAAATGAAATTTATTTAAGGTTTCATTTTCATTTTGTCCAACATTCCTTTGAATTCATATTGTAATAATCTAAGCGTAAACTCAAATAATGCATTTGATTTTAACAACCAACCAGAAAAACAAGGTTAATGTACAGCACAGCAATCCATGAAATCTGATTTTACTTGCCTTTTTTATGGGCTGAAACCACATCAAGCTTTCCCATCTAGAAGGATTGACACCTTCTGTTTCAACAAAAGAAGCAAATCTTCCTACAATTCCTTTCATGTATATGGTCCTACTCCTACTTTGAAAAATAAAAATGGAAAACCTATTTGTATCCAACTTTTGTGAGCGCACCGGAGCATATATGGAGCTCTTGATAAGAATGAATCCCTTTATAGGCTTGTCTTTCATACACATAACCTTATCAGAAAGACACCTATATATGTTCATAGTGATGGTGATTTAATGCATTACTTTGAGATGGATTCAGGAGTTAGATCATGCTGTTATCCTTTCAGAAAGGTTTGGAGAATAAGGCAAAAGATATTTCAAAGGTTGAAAGAAAGTTAGGGGGTCTCCAATGCCAGCCTAGCACACTTTGCTGTGTAAAATGGAACTCAAATTATTCATCAGCCTGTATTAGGGACATCACTTCAAAGGACTTTCTACACCAGTCAATTCCTGCTGTCATCCATTCCCTTACAGATGATACTATGAAAAGCTTATCTCATCCAAGGACAGGGGTGGCCTTGAGCTTCCCCAGGAAACATTAGAAAAGTCAGGAGAAAGATTTTCAGGCTTTGGCCCAAAATTGCAGTCTGTAAAATGTTAATATTAAGGGGAAACTGCATAATTATTATTAATATTACAATCAAATGTTGAATAGCAATGAAAAAGAATTCTGAAGTAGATGTTGCTGGAAGCAAACTTTGGCCATTTCTCTAGAGCGGATTCATCATGGGAGAAACACTCGCTGGAATAAAGTCTAGCTGGAGGTGGTCCTTTATCTCTCCAATGAAGTGGTCAAAAGTTCCCTTCCCTTCTCTCTTTTCTTTTCTTTCTTAAACTCAGGTCTGAATTATTTGAGAAGGAAAGTCATTTTTGATACCAGGAGGTTCCTATACTGTTAATATAAACATGAAGTCTTGTATAGCAATCTTGCTATACCGCCCTGAGTCCTGCAAAGGAGAAGGGCGGTATACAAATTAAATTTGAAATTTGAATTGCTATTCCGGGAAACAAAGGATAAAAAACACTCATTTTTGAAGGTGCATAGCTTCCCTGTGAACGTGGTATGCTTTTAAATAGAAGGCACCACTCAGCTTCATAAAGTTTAAAACCATTCTCTGCATCCTGGGTTCGATTTAGATTTTTTTTCTATGTAACCTTAATTTTAAAATACAGAACTCCAACTTTGCCAGAGTAGAAATCCTGCTGTGGAAAATGGACATTGAAATGGAACAGCTCTCCCCTTGAAGCCTTGAAATGTAAACTAGGGTATGTTTGCCACTATTTTTATTATAAGGTTTAACTCTCCAATATCAATCATATTTTGGGGGTCTTGCAATCTCAACTGACACCTTTTTTGACTCTCTGCCCCCAGAATGCTCCTGTGTGAAAATGATAGTACTTAATCAGTTTTGTGATCCTTAGAAAGGAAGGAGCATCTATTCTGAGCAGAATTATACTGAGGAATGAGTTATCATATAATCCAGGGGCAGGAACATTAACATGAGCTTTCTTAAAATCTGCTTTATTTAGGTGATTCAGTTGATGTAGTTAGAAAAATCCTCTCAGGTACACCTCAGCACCTCGGTGGGGTGAGACAATTGAGCCAAGTGCTCAGTGGGCATGCCGCAATATTGAAGCAGAAAGTGTGATTTAAAGGTAATGTGGCAGTTTTAATGCAGAGCTTTCCTAGGTTTAAGTCTAGACCTTAATGGTATAACTTGCATTGACATTTTTTCATTTTGTTTTGACAACATAACTGAGTCTAATCTCCATAGACTTGTGTTGTGCTCGCACTTCAGATTGTAATCTTACACTGTAGTTTTACCCTAAGAGTCCTACAGTGGCACTTTCTTTAAGCCATGCATAGAAATCATTTTACCACTGTAATATTATCTCATCCTAGCATCATAACAAGGTCTCGAAAGAGCTGCACTAAAATAATTTGGCCATTGTAATGACCTCACAATGTCAGGAACCAATTGCCATTCCAAACTCTAAATGAGCTTGAGAAGAAGCTTCTGTGCTGGCTGATCAGCAACTCATTCTGCAATGCCGTGCCTCTAATTTAAACCCCATTACTAGATGACCAGAGGTCCAAATTAGGATGGCAAGGTTCAGCACAGTATTTTATTAAGCACTCACAGAAATGTTAGAGCTTTGCTTGTATTTGTCATTCTAAATGGTCTGGAGAGAATAATGTTCTCTGTCTAACTTTTCTGAACATTATTATGAGAAATGGACAAGGACCATCCATGCGGAGATGCTGTTACAGTTATCTGATGCCACATGCCCCACAAGACTTGTAGATTGCATTCTACTAACCATTTAATTGCAATTTAGTCACTTGTCCCATCTGAGAACTAAAAGCTGGGCTTTGGACAGTCTCTAGTAATAACTATTTCTAAAAATACATGATCCAGATAAATTCATCTTTCTCACTCAACAAGAGAATAGAGTGGTTGTCACTACATGTTTTATTGATTTGAATATTCCTTTTCTTTTCTTTTGGAAAGAAATACTAAATTGTGTGCATGTGTATACATGTGGGAATACATGGCAGTATTTCTTTACTGTTATGCAAAGATGAAGTCCTGAAGTCATCAGAAACTGATGGATTGGTGGATTGGTCTTGTGGCAACTTTATAAGATGTTGAGTTAGAAGTATTTGGGGATTTGATAAGCTATCCCCAGTCTGAGGGCCTCCAAATGTATGATCACAACTCACAGATTTTTCTGTCAATATGTTTATGAGGAAAAGTTCTAACAGGCCATGATATAAACACTGAAGCATTTACAGGACTGGTTCGGTACACTTCATGCACTGGTTTTATTCTGCAATCAGTATGTTAAAAATGCTATTCTTACTCAGTCCAAATCTTCCTAGGACATCTGAAAAACATTGTTATTCATTTATTCTCTTTTGTTTGCTTCTTTTCTTCTGCCCTCACTAGTCTCTTTATTTTCTCTAGTGGTATTCTGTGGATGACATGAGAACTCACTTGGGGGCTTTCTTTAATGAGTTGGGTGCTACTCCTGAGAAAGTGTTCATTATTTTAATTGAAGTCTTCATAGTTGGCTGACTTCCAAGTGGCCTACCAGATGTCTCTCTCAGCACAATGGTCGAAACAGATTATAATGTTCTTGCTCATTTTTCCTTTCATGACAGCCTGTTTTCAAAAAGGTGCCAGACTTTAAGGAAACATCTTTCAAACTGAACAGCTCTGTCTATTTAAAAGAGTGAGTCAATTATAGTACACTGATAGTGCATGTTGTGTGTTAGGTTGGAATACTGTGGTTTGAGTTGGGATTAGCAACCACTGGTATAATAGTCCCATAATTTGTCTTACACTGATCTGATATAGACAGCTATTTGAACTTTGATAGTTTCATGGAATGTAAAGGTTGGAAGGGACCTTGGAGATCATCTAGTCCCAAACCCTGCTCAATACAGGAATTGAATACTACAACAGACTGCCAATATTTAAACACTTCCTGAGGTAATGTGTCCCATTGTTGAACAGCTCTTTCAATTAGAACAATATTGTGATGTCTATTTCTTTTTTATTATGAGCCTATTGTGAAGAGTTGAGTTGGTGTTCAAGCATCAGAAGGGGTTGGCAAGGTGATGGAGTGGCAAATAGAGTGGCAAGCTTCTGTAGACCTCTTCCTCTGCAGAGGCCACTTTGCCTGTCTTCCACTAAGCTCAATAAAGAAGGAAGAAGGAAGAACAACACGACATCACCTTGTTTGTTGCTGCAAGGTGTTATAAATGGGCTGGTTCTCCCTTCTGCATGAGAGCCATGGGAGAACTGGGGAGTGAATGAATAAAGGAAACTATCAGCTACTGGAATGGCAGGGGAGTGCACTCATGAGTGTATGAGCCAGAGTGAGGGTGGGTCAGAAGATGTGAATATGGGAGCTATATTTACATGTGTATGTGTGTATTTGGTAGTATCTAGTGAGGTGGTGGCTGGATACCGTGATCGAGCTGAGAACTAATGAAGCTATATTCCCTTGAGATGTTTGGCTTCCCTGGTGGATGAAAGCAATGGGAGATCCTCAGTCCCTGATGTTGGGTGGTGGCGGGGAAGAAATTTAGTTTTGGAGATGGGGCTACCAGTGGCATGTGTGTAGGTAGGTGTGTGTGTGTGTGTTTAGGTAGGCCATGGTATTATGGTAATGGTGATGGGTATAGGTAGGAATGGTAGGAGACAGGTCACTCTCAGGGAACATGGAAACATTGTCTTATACTGATTTTGTGTTCAGTTCCTTGGTCTCTACCTTGGTATTTGTAAGCGGACCTACCCTCTGACTGACTGCTACTGAACCCCAGGTTGGTCTACAATAAGGTTTCCCTTATCATCAGTGATTTAATTAATGATGAGAGCGCCAATCTGGCATGCATTACTGAAACCAGCTGAGGTCTCAAAGGGAGATAGCCTTTTCAGAAATATGCCCAATGAGGTTGTGTTTGGCATCAGACAAACTCTTGGGCAGGGATGGAGGTGTGGTGATTGTCATCCAGGAATTGCTTATTACTTTCAGGGGTGCATCATAGGTGACTGGATGTGAGGCCCTCTTTATTAAATTGGGCAATAGAGATCAATTGGTATTGTTGCTGTTGTACCACCTGCCTTTTTGCATAGCAACCTTTCCAACTCTGTTTCAGGGCTGGCAATGTAATCCCCCAGATCTATGGTTCTGGGACACTTCAATCTGCCTTCTTTAGGAATGGCGTCTGAGGTTGCTTGGGAGTTCATGACCATCATCACAGCAATGGGCCTATCCCAGGTCATCCAGAGCCTGACACAGAACATTGGTCACATTCCAGATCTGTTGTTCCAGATTAATTGGAGGACCATCCAACAGTGACCTACATTTCATGGGTCCAGGTGGTGGGTCCTGTGTGCTGTGTTGCCTCTCCTATGGAACAGTCTGTCCATTTCCCAAGCCAGGATAGCTTTCTCCCTGTTATCATTCAGGAAGTTCCTGAACATCTTGTTGTTTCATCAGGTCTCGGTTAACCAGAAACATTCTAAAATGGTTCCTTTGTGGCTGATCTTTTATTCTCTTCCTGTAATTTGTATATTTTAATTTTTAAAAGTGTTTTTTATTTTAATATTGACTTTTTATAATGAGTATTTGAATAGAGCTCTCAAGAAGTATATAGAGCAGAATTCTTCAGAATTTTTCAGAAGACAGTCTCAGCCACCATTCTCTTCTTTAGTGCCTCCAACTA
>JANHFK010005669.1:74420-84724 GCA_036250565.1 Sibynophis collaris
TAATAACGCCATATACAACCTCTTTATGTGATTTGGCCCTTGATCTCTTATTTGTTTTAATATATTATCTTCCCTTTGCATAATGCCTACTTTCTGATCCATTCTCCACCTGTTATAAATTTGTCCGTATTGCAACCATGTGTTTATTATTCCTTCTTCTCTTAATTGACTTTGACTCTTTAATCTTAAGATATCTCCTTCTTTATTTAACAATTTTCCATAAGTAATAATATTCTGTCTTTGTTGTATACTCATATTTTCCACTGAGTGTCTAGGAACTGTCCAAATTGGAATTTTCCCTCCCAGTATATATTGATATTTTTTCCATACCCTTAATAAGGCACTCCTCAATAAATGACTTTTAAAAGTCTTATCAATTTTCTTATTATAAATCAAATAAGCGTGCCAACCATATAATAAACCTTCTCCTTCTATCGTAATTGTGATCCAGTTGTTAAATGACTGTGGTGTGTGTGTGTGTGTGTGTGTGTGTGTGTGTGTGTGAGAAAGAGTATGTGTGTGTATCTATACGGATGACATCAAAACTGCAGATACTTTTTATGGTTTGCTAAAACAGCCAAATTCTAGTGATATCTAAGTGGGGTGTGGGGGGGACGACAAATGAGCAAGGAAAGGGAAGTATTTAATGCATTGCTTTTTAGAGTGGGGAAGAGTACAAAAAAAAGAAAAGAAAAAAGAAACCTGCCCATATTTTAAGCGGATCATTATTTTTATAACAGTTTAAAGCCAGAGGCTGTTCTTCTTCATTGCCTGACCCAAACCAATCAGGGTTCCATTTTTAGATGTGATCAGGCCATAGCAGCACCGAAGGACTATATAACAATTTATCAATGTACTTAGTGGTAATTGCAGTGATTGTTAAACAAATTCTACTTTTTCATTGTCTTCAAATTGAATTAGTATAACGTGGAATATATTCCAATCCGCCTGGTAGCAGGTTCTGTACTTCCTGCTCAATGTATTGATGTTAGTAATTTGCATTCTCAACATTAAAAAAAATAAATCTGAGGTAGATCTAGTTAACTAGGAACGAGTAGCAACAGAACACAAATATGGGTACGGATTTAAACCCAATATCTTCATTTGCACAGTATTCTCTTTCACGGAATGAAAATTCTGATGTATATCCAAGTGCAACCCCCTACTCTCTCATGACTCAATTAAAGTGCATGTTAGGTTGTTTCAGCAAGAGGGAATGGAAAGAAAATGGAACCTTCAAGCAACAGTAGAATGGATCAGTTTAACACTCTTTCTGGGGCAATTAAATGAGTTTCAGCAAAGGAACAGCTTAAACAACTACATACCTTCCCATATTCTTTTTACCTGAAACATCTATCTATAAATCTGCTGTACTGTCTAAATAAAAGACACACAAGTTTTACTGCTGCAAGAGCATTGCTAATACTTAATTATCCCAATGGACAATATCCATTCTTCAGAAAGTCTGTAGCTGCTATGTAGAGCTCTACCCGAGGCTCAACTTCTAGCATAGAACAACACTGCACACATGAGGCTCTTTTCTTCTATCATAATCAACAATAGGAGAGAACTGTACTGCTGGATCATTGCCTATGTGTTTTAATGAGTCCTCTTACCTCCATTTTTTAAAATCTTGGATTCACATGTGGCCAGTTTAAGGATTAGAAAAGCCACATAGCACTATGTGACACAATTGAAAGTAGCATTTCATGTGTGCTCAGGACTCAAACCTCAATAATTTTTTTAATTAAAGAAAAAACACACAAAGGCACTAATGTGGTAGATGCAAAATAAACTATGGAATTATTCTTCACTAAGCTCTGTTTTGGGGTCCCACAGCTGATATAGCCTATTGCACAAAAGCATTCTCAGGAGCTAAGAGATGCCCTGATTTAAATTCAAGGCAAAATGATGGGAGAAAAATCACTGAGCAAGGCAAAATATAAAGATGAGTATGGATCCCGAAAATGCACAAATGAGATTAGAGCTCCTCTTGCCCGTTAAAACTCTTTAAATCTTTCCAGAAATTGATCCGGATGCTTCAATGACTGTATAAAACGGAAAACTTGGGATGGAGGCCACTGTGGGAAATAGAAGCAGCAAAGTTTAGAAAGATTCTTTTTTGCTTCTGTTTGCACCTCGGGTCCAAGTCACACTCAGTTTATACACCTTGGGAGCAGCGTCCTAATATTAATGATGTATATGTAAATTCTTTGCATTCTAAGGCATGAACAAGCCAGAGAGACACACTTGATTAGGGAGAAAAGCTTTCTGTTCATACCGGTTATAACTTTATGAGACAAAAAGGTGAAAGATTGAAGGGAAGAGATGAGGTAAGGAATAATCTTTAATCCCACAGAGAGCCACATTATATTCTAGGAGGGGGGACTGTCTATGGAGACCCCATGTCTAAGAACTGAAAATTGCAACCATTAATCCCAGTTATGAACGGTTGGAGGTTTTGTTTTAAGAGTGTTTCTTTTCACAAAAAAGATTGTGTTTAAAAATTTAGGGCAAAATTTTCCTCTATTATCCACACAGTAGCTTCTCTGCTGTATATTGTCTTTTCATGTGCTCAGAACACCTACTTCCATGACAATGGGAATTGATGTAAGTGGAGAAGTCAGTAGACGGAGCTCCTGTTGATCTGAACACAGGAGTTTTCAGGGCACAGAGAAAACCAATAAAAGTTTCAGTGTAGCTCAGAATGTGTTTTGCCCTTTATAGGACAAACAGTACATTTGAAACTGATGTTTTTATCATTGTTCTTCTGGAAAGTGTGCACTACTAGATAACTTCCTCAAATTTATTCTCTCTTTCTCTTCCTCATACAGTACATGCAAATTAAACAAATCCTCATTCCCATATTTCCTCCAGACTACTTCACACATGTTATATTTTCCTGTATTTCTTCTAGCCTCTTTCTAATGCTGAAAGGTCCATAGAATATGCTGAAGCTACTCATAGTTTGAAGAAAGAAAGAAAAAAAGATGATAAATAATTTATACTGCAAGTTTAACATTGATTTGGGTATTGAGGGGGGTATTTTGTTTTGTCATTCCTTTTCAGTTAACACAACAGTTAGAGGTCCTTGATGTACAACCATTTGTTTAGCAACCAATGGAAGTTACAATGGCACTGAAAAATGTGACTTATCACAGGTCCTCACGCATATGACCATCACAGCATCCCATGGTCATGTGATTGTGATTCAGGCACTTAATGACCAGCTTGTATTTACGATGGTTGTAGCATCCTGAGGTCATGTTGCAATCTTCCCAGCCGGCTTCTGACAAACCAAGTCAATCAGGAAAACCGGATTCACTTAATGACTACATGGTTCACTTAAAAACTGCAGTGATTCGCTTAATAACCATGGCAATATAATGCTGTAAAATGGGGTGTAACTGACTTAATTCCCTTGCTTAACAATGGAAATCCTGATTCCAATTGTGATCATAAATCAAGGACTACCTATACTTTCATATATATACTCAGACTAAAAACTTCAGTATAAACTATATTTAGGATTCGTATAATCCAAAAATCCTAAGTGAATTTTACAAATATACTTTCTCAGTGAAATTAGTAGGACTGCTATATTTGCATAATTATATATACAGGTTTTTTGGCTGTTTTATTTGTAGTCATATCGAGTTATGCCCAATCTGTGCACAAAATCTTTGAAATTGTTGGATACATTTTACTAAAACAGTGGCTCAAGAAAATTCCTTTCCAAAGAGCAGGGCTGTTGTTCTTTTTAGTTGCCAGTTTTTGCTTCACAGATACCGTTTCATGACTTGAATTATATCCTTAAGGGGGGGAAAAAATCTTTACGGAAGAGGGAGGGAAGGGAGAGGAGGAGTTTCTAAGGAGGGAGAAATCCTACTAATTCACTACCTCATTACAGTCCCTAATGGAAAGTACAGTTGCATTCAATTTAAATGAGGCATTTTGAAGCTGAATGAAATGAATGCGATTGTTGCTCAAAAGCGGATTATAAATAAGGAAATATAAAGATTAAATGAAGATGTTATTGTTCAACAGATGGAGACAGTATCACAGAAACATCTTTTCTTCCCCCTCTCCTTAATTCAAGACGGCAAACACTAGTAATCAATCATCACTGATTAACTAATTATGCTATACTAACATTTTGTAATTTGTGGGGAATTTAAAACTAAGCTCGGCTTTAGTTTCCTCTCCCTTTCTATAAAATGGACTACATTCCAGGACAGCTTCTGGTTGTAAAACAAATTTCTACGTTACTAACCTTTAAGCGCTATTTTAAAACAAAACAAAACACCACCCCTTCCCCCCTCAACCTAAAAGCAATTGGTTTTCCAACAGGCTGGATAATAAGTCTTTTGACCTGCATTCTTCTCTGACCCATTAAGGTCACCTCTGTGCTTGGGCATAGAGCTGACTTAGGAAATGCCTGCAAGTCCTGCATTTCATCTCCTGCCCACTCAAAATAAAGCTTTCTTTAAATGTGTCTGCAGGGTCCCCAAAGACCGGGGAGGCATCCCTGCAGTGGGCAATGGAGGGACAGAAGCTTCTGCCTTTATTAATGAATGCAGACCATTATGAGTCTGGCTGGCTCCTCGGCTGTTCCCAGAAGCATATACTGTACGTGACTTAAAATGCTAGAATATTGACACAAAGCGAGCCAGGCAACCCTAAGGAAAATTACTCCTTGGATATAATGTAGGCTCGTAACAGCTATTAGAGTACAAAATAAAACCCTCCGGGATCAAACTGACATATACAGCATTCTACCTACTCCTCAAACATTAGAAGAATTTCTTTGTGAAGGCATTCTCAAGGACAGCATTAAACTGACTTTTGTAGCAATCTGCAACGGCTTTTTTGGCTTACAGCTTTTAGTACTAAATCTTTAGTTCAAATCAATATAAGTACTATATCCTCTACATTAATCAATACATTTGGTTCAATACACATTCTATTAAATTATACTTTCTAATCAAGAGGCTCTGCTTCTATCCCCACATAGCTCCCGCCTCCCTCCCTCCAAACTTCTTACTTTCAATTTGTCCTCAGAGAGTGTCAGGATGCTGGGTTTTCTTGGCAGGGAGATGGGGGGCAAAGGAAAAATGGGCAAACCCAGCAAAACCTTAATTAAAACCCTAATGCCAAACAGAGAATTGCATTCCAATGTCATTATGGATTCCACAATTTCCACTGCAACAGTTTCTGTTTCTAGCTTGTTGGGAAGGAAAAAATAATAATTCAAGACCACGGAAATGGAGTTCTGTTGCATCGTTGGTGCACAAAATGACAGTGGAAAAGATTTTTGGCTAAACAAAGGAATGAAGGAGAAGGAGCAGTCACATTTACAGACTAGTAAAGAACAACCACCACATTTATAAAACAAAATTTTCAAAGCCACTGCTAGCACAGTGGTTAGTCTTGCTGCAGTTATTCATGCCCTGATAAACTCCTTCCTGGATTTTCTGCTATTCTTTCTTTATATATGCTTCTGCCTTTTAAAATGGCCTACAAATGCTAGTTGCTTCAGAATAGTTTTAGTTGCAGTAGTTTTTAAGGGAACAACGAGATGATCAAATTACCTAACATGGGGTCCTCCTGCCTGTCTTTATAATCAAAATATCTTCTTTGAAGGGGCCCTAGCAAGCGAGACAGACTTCATTAAAGGCCTTCTATTGTACAATGCTGTCTTCACAAGAGGTTGCTTAGTATTTATTTAATATAGCAATAGCATTTTAGACTTATATACCACCCTTTAGTGCTTTACAGCACGCTCTGGGCAGTTCCCATTGTCAGCATTATTTGCATATTGCCCTAACAATCTGGCTCCTCATTTTACCGACCTCAGAAGGATGGAAGGTTGAATCAACGTTGAGCCCTATCAGGATCAAACTCCAGGTTGTGGGAGAGTTTGCCTGAAAATACTGCATGTAAACCACTGTGCATGTCCTAGAATTATTGTGATTGGATATGTTACAATTTTGCATCACACTCTTACAGAGGAGCATGAAATCAACTTGAAACGATACAAAACGAATCTCAACACAAGTTTACAGCTTTTGAAATTGGACAAATATTTCAGGCACAGAACTACAAAGCTCAAGTCTTATGCCATACATTTCAATGAGTTAATTAACCCTGTGCTTATTTACTTAGAAGTAAGCCTCTCTTAAGGGGATGTGGTGGCTCAGTGGCTGAGATGCTGAGCTTGTCGATCAGGAAGGTTGGCAGTTCGGCTGTTTGAATCCCTAGCGCTGCGTAACAGAGTGAGCTCCCGTTACTTGCCCAGATTCTGCCAACCTAACAGTTCGAAAGCATGTAAAAAATGCAAGTAGAAAAATAAGGACTACCTTTGGTGGGAAGGTAACAGCATTCTGTGCGCCTTTGGCATTTAGTCATGCCAGTCGCATGACTACAGAATTGTCATCAGACAGCGCTGGCTCTTTGGCTTAGAAACGGAGATGAGCACTGCCTCCTAGAGTCGGGAATGACTAGCACATATGTGCGAGGAGAACCTTTACCGTAAGCCTCTCTTGATTCACAACAGGATAATGTTGTGTGGATGAAGTCTAAACCACAAAATGCTACAGTACTCACTGGGCAGCATTTCCTATTTATATGCTTTTTTCTTCCACATCTGCATAAGACTCTGGATTGCAACAACTGCCTTATTCCCCGTATCTGTTCAGTCACTATGGGCCTAAAAATACCCCGCCCCTGAACAGTTTTCACCATTCTAGACCATAATGTCAAATATTCTTTAGGCAACTTTGTACAATTACCGAAAAAGGGACAAAACCTTGTAAGAATAAGAGTCAAGATGAAAAAGAAACATAGAGAATGGGGCCTGAAGTGGGTCTTTTCTTCAACTATTCAGAATAATTTATTGCAGCAAAATTTATAATATGCCAAATTAACAATCTCCCTGATGGTAAAGAAAAGTCATTTTGGTTTACTCGGTCAAAGCTGTTTTAACCAGCAAAGCTGTCTTAACCAGATTGTCCACTGCAATCTCTCTATATCAATAGCCGCCATGGTTGTAAATATACAGAAATATTGCTGTCAATATTGATACCCTGGGCATTATTCTGAAAATGCTATAATTTGGCACAAGGGAGGAGTTCCCACAGTGAATGGCAGCTTTCGTAATATGATGTTGCCATGCCTACCTGCCTTCTTGATTCCTCTGCAGTGGGGGAAGAGCAAAAGTAAGTGGACAACAATAGCATCATGGCAGCAAAGGATTTTCTACTCCAGGGCTACCCTTGAGCTGCAAAGTGTAGTTATATATGTCACAAAACTGATTTACATCTAAAGCATGGAGATGTCATACAGACTGAACAGTTTTCATTTGGATGCTACAGTTTTTAATGTTCTCTTACATTTAAAAGTCATAATGGCAGAAAAGAATCTGTCCCCAGAGTGCTTAAAATCTTCAGGGATATATTATATTGGTGAGCAGACCAAACAGAGATACATAAATACATAAATCAAAGGTTGGATGTATAAATGCAGAATACTATGCAATAATTAGATTTATGCTAAAGAAATTATTTGGAATGCACATCTACAAGGATATACAAGTTATTTTTTATAATCATAATATATTATAATATATTATAATAATTATAATATTTTTTGCAATCAAGCTCTTTTGTTTTGGAAAAGAATGAAAATTAATCTTCAAGGAGGTAATTGAGACCCTTTATTGTAGTATTTTGCCAACAAAGTCGCTCAAATTCAACTATCTTTACTTTTCATGGGCAGCGTTTGAAGTGCCTGTCTTGTCCTATATCTAAGATTCCAATGAAGTGGACAGCCTGCTCTTCAGGATGAACCCTACTACCTGTGGGGTCAATCTGTATGCATCATGGGAAATTTGGGCTGCTGCTAAGGAAGATGATTGGCCACATCTGGCAAATGGTCAGTATTTCATTGCAGGAAGAGGTAATGTGAGCAGCCTTGAAGGTGGCTGTGGTATATCTTCTTAAGAGGCCCTCCATGGATCTAACCATACTTGACAACTATCACCCAGTCTTCAATTTGATCTGGGATCTGAATAGAATGCAACAAGGTAAAGCTGAATCTGAACAGGATGGAGATACACAATTAGCCCAACCCTGCAGGTGTTAAGGAGGTGGTTAAAACCTTGCTCTTTCTCTTGGTCTTGGGGGTCAGGTTGCACTTAACCCCAGCCCCACTTTCTATAAAATACTTTGATTCTGATCACCATTTTATTTAGAAACTTTTAATGATATTGTTTAATATTAATGGTTTTTCTTTGTTTTTCTTTGTGGTTCACAACATGTGTATATATAGAGGGGGGGAGAAAGGGGAGAAGGTGGTTGGGATGATGAGGTAGAAGTAGCAGCAGGCCACCTCGCATATATATAATACCTTGGTATCTGGGAATCATGGAGAAAAGACAAGGAAGACAGCTACATCCAAGTGTTATCAAAAGGTAAGAGAGGTTCTGAAGATCCAGTTCAATAAGAACAAGATCCATGCTGTCAGTAGGTATCACCTGCCAGTCATCAGATACCCTGTTGATCCAGTGAACTGGCCAAAGAAGGAAATGCCAATGTAAAGAACCAGAAGCTCTTCACAATGTACAAAGGTTTCCAACCCAAATGCAACACCCTGAATAGAATAGAATAACAGAGTTGGAAGAGACCTTGGAGATCTCCTAGTCCAACCCCCTCCTCAGGCAGGAAACCCTATACCATTTCAGACAAATGATTGTCCAATCTCTTCTTTGAAACTTTGTTGGAGCATTCACAACTACCTTGTTCCACTTATTAATTATTCTGTCAGGAAATTTCTTCTTAGTTCTAGGTTGCTTATCTCCTTGATTAATTTCCACCCATTGATTCTTGTCCTGCCCTCAGGTGCTTTGGAGAATAGTTTGACTTACTTTTATTTGTGGTAGCTCCTGAGATATTGGAACACTGCTATCATGTCTCCCCTAGTCCTTCTTTTCATTAAACTAGACATACTCAATTCCAGCAACCGTTCTTTATATGTTTTAGCCTCCAGTCCCTTAATTATCCTTGTTGCTCTTCTCTGCACTCTTTCTAGAGTCTCAACATCTTTTTAACACTGTGGTGACCAAACTGGATGCAGTATTCCAAGTGTGGACTTACCAAGGCATTATAAAGTGTATTAACGTTTCAAGTGATCAAAGATTGCACTCCAGCTGGAAAAAAACAGGTAGGGTCTGAGTGTCAAAATCACTCACATGGATGAAACCCAAAGCATCCAGGACAACGTAAGTTATATGGCACCCAAAGATAAGCAGCTGTGAGAATGCCTGAGGCAGCAGCAGACATGGGAGGAAGATCAAATAGAGGAAGTGCCATTGCAAGATAAGAACTGCATAAGAAATACCATTGACTGATAGTTCAGATGACTTACCCTGAGAACTCTCACCCATGGCTGGACTAAAGGACAGTTCTGAGGCCTTGATCATAGCAGCACCAGATCCATAGAAGTGGGGGGTTTACCATACTAGGCAGGAACTGAAGTGCAGACTGTGCAAAGAGGCCCCAGAGATAGTCCCACTCATAGTGGCAGGATGTAAGATGTGGGCAGGAATAGCATACACTGAGTAGCACAACCAAGTGGTTGGCATTGTTATACAGTGGTTGAGGGATTCCACAAGTTATGAAGAGTAAGTAGCCTAAAATCTTGTGGGACTACCAGATCCAGATGGACAGCAGATACTGCTGTCAATCAACCAGACATCATGGTAATAGACAAGGACCAGAAGACAGTGATAGTGATAGATATAGTGGTGCCAAGTAACAGGAACATCAGGAAGGAGGAGTATGGAATAAGATAGGATGAAGAAAAGAAAGCCGAAGTGGTCACAGTGGCAGTAGAAACACTTAGGTCTGAGATTCCTAAGCTGGGAGAGTGGCTCCACCAGATCCCAAGAACAACAACAGAACTCTCTGTCAAGAAGAGTGCAGTTTTAGGAACAGCAAGACACTGTGCATAACCATCAAACTCTGAGGCCTCTGGTATAGATTGAAAAAGACACTTATCACCCATAAAGATGAGAAGGGATTTTTAAATGGGCTGTATGCTAGTTCAAATAATACCCTAACTCAGTGGTCAGCAAACTTAAACACTCAAAGAGCCATTTGGACCCATTTCTCACAGTAAACAAAACGCCGGGAGCCACAAAACCTGGGTGGACATGGCCAACTCAATGTCACTCCCATTGAGTCACATGACCCCTCCCCCAGCCACGCCTACCCAGGTTTTGTGGCTCTCTAGGTTTTCTTTTCTAT
>JANHFK010005671.1:5841-16872 GCA_036250565.1 Sibynophis collaris
GTTAATGCAAACAATAGAGATACCAGTTCCCCCCCAACTAAGACTTCCCCTGATAATAAGCCCAGTCGGGCTTTTGAATGCATGGCAATAAGGCCAAGCGCTTATTTCAGGGTTCAAAAAAAATATATGAGTCTTATTTTCGGGGAAACATAGTAATTGTAATCCAAGACAATTATAATAATTGATAATTCTGAATCAAGATTGACCAAATCTTGAGAATGTGGGTGGTCATGACCCCGACTCAGATAATCAACAATGTGAATGAAATAATAGCAAAAGTTGTCTTCAGGCACTCTGGAGAAAGTAATGAAGAAGTCCTGCTAAGAGAAGTGCTAGAAAAAAAATCAAATGTTTTAGAGATGCAATGAAGGCTTAACCTGGTTGGTAGGTTACCACTAAAGTGACATTCTGATTGCAGAGGGAAGCAGGGATAGAACAATAGGGGGAAAGAGCCGTTCAGATAATTATGGTAAGAAACATACTGAACCATGTCTTTTTGGAAAAAAGGTAAGGTGTTTAAAACTACCTCTAAGCTACGTGTAATCCAAGCTGATAATGTTTAGCATTGCTCTTGGAATGAGTGATAATTTGGTAAATAAGAACCACAATTATAACAATAAAAGCAAAGGGTCCTTTGGCTATTTAATCTTTGCTGATGTGGGTGCTTAGTCTAAAAAAATTTGCTTTGCAGCTAGTATTTGTTGGCTGGAAGGAAGTGAGCAGGCAGCTTTTTTGGAGCTGCCAAAAGAAGGCAGTTTAAATGCAAAGGCCCAAACCAGAACACAGCAAATGTGCTTTTTGCAATTTCCTAATATCAGCTTCTGCTTCAAGACATAGGCCATTTCAAGCTTCCTTCCTTAGATATTTCACTGGGCAGTAGTTACTGCCAATTACTGATGACTTCCATTATCTGATATCTATGGTACTCACCTTGCTAAAAGATGGGCAACTCTGCGTATCATAATCAGTCAAATAACTCAACTAGCATGCCAACTGATTTCTTTTTATCCAGTGTTCAGCGGTTGACAATACTAAGATGAGCTGAACAGTTTTTAAAGAACAAGCATGTTCTACTTTTGATTGCTCCTATTGCGCCTATTATCAGTTATGGCCATGTCCTGCATATACAATTGAAAATACAAGTGCAAAACAAATACTTTAGACTACTCATCAAGTCTACAAGCATCCTGCATAGCTATTTCTTGAATGCAAGGTACAATAGACAACTGCAGCATTTAATTGACTTGGTTACTACAACACACTTCGAAGTACAATGTTTAACGGGGTATTGAAGCTTTTACATTATCACAGAAAATGGTGGGCGTTTATCAATATTTACAATTATTCGATGAATGCCAAGATGCATCTCATGAAGTTGTCCTTGATACAAGCTTAACTTGTGACCCCATGGACACAATCATGCAAGTAGCTTTGCAATAATATGGACAGTGGTTTCTTCCTGCTCCTTCTAGAATGCTTTTGGAATGTCTAGTCTAGCCTACAGTTTACATATTCTTGCTGAATCTGCCCTATCCAGGTAATAACTGAGCCTGATCTTACTTAGCTTTAGGAGCCCAGCCGGGGTTGACATCTCCAGGGCCTGAAAAACCTGAAGCTTTAATTAACACCAACTAGTTTTATATTTCAACATCTTTAGAAAATCATTTTATTACATGGCAATGGGAGCTCTTACTCCTCATACAACAGTTACTATACAGCTGGCCTTGAAATCTAAAAAATTAACAGAATATCAGTAAAAATACCTCAGGGACATAAATTCAAGTAGTGTAACAAATATCCATGAAAAATGTACAGGTTTGTTAATTAGATGTTACAAAATACAAATTATTCAGTTGTTTTTTCTGACATGAGGACCAGCTCCCAAGCTGTTGTGGTTTATATAAAGCATAAATTAGGACATGATTAGATGTGCAATCGGAAATAATGCTATTCTGAGCCAACTGCTTCTATATGCACTGCCTCAACTCCTGAGATCAAATCCCTTCCAATTTAAAGGAGAGGGCTGTGCAGTTTCTGCTTTTGCTCGCTCAGCAAAAGGCCTGGAGAAAGCCACAAAGGCAGCAATTGGCACTTGACGGAGATCAGGACTGAGATAAGCTAGGCTGGTGGCAGAGGAGCCCTGCACAACAAAATGCTCAGGTCTTTTTCCTCATTGCACCCACAACTGTTGCTTCCTCACAGAAGCAGATCAGCCGTAAAAATGCATTCTGAAAAATGCCACAGCCGAAACAACATGCAGATGCTCTGGATACTGTACACTGGCATGGTTTGAAATACAGTTTTATGAAGTCCCCTTTCTAGACAAACATCCCTTCCTCACAAAGTGAAAGAAATGAAATGACAATTACACATTTAAGCTGTTCGTTTTGCATCAGAGGTTAACGTCCAGCACGCTATGGGCATACAAATCGGAAAATCAGTGAAAACACTGCTTCTATCTCAATTGGATTTTGATTAATTTCCTGTCGGGTTCCAATCAGAATGACGTAATTAAAGCCACACTATATTTTATTCTGAAAACATTACCCGGATTCCAAGATTTGCATTGAAGTAATTAGCTGCTGTGATACTCCCTTCAAATTTAGCTGAAATCTCTGCCTTTCCTAAATACCAATTAAATTGAAAGGTTCCCTTCATCTTTCATTCAAAAAAACAAACAAAACTGTTTAGCAGCATTCCTGAATTCTCTAATAATAGAAGACTTCATTTATTTGGAAGGACTGTATTCTGGAGGGGAAAAAGAAATCTCCTTTAGCAGTGCTGTTTAATACCAAGAAGGCACATTATAAAAATACTAAGATACACAAATCTTGAGTCAGAGAGATTATGGCTTGATTCCATCCACTGAAGGATAGGTTCAATTTGAGAATACAGAAAAGAGTCAGAAAACCTCAATATATCTGACCTCACTTTTTTATGCTTTTAGGCAGTACTCTTTCATACTGATATCAGGAAGATCATACATATGGCCAGCATCTGCAATTGGTCGCTTCCTTGCTTTTTTCTCAGTATACATATATATGCCTATGCATGTGCAAAAGCATATACACACATACACACACACACACAAACACACAGAGAGGCAGAGAATATAATGAAATGGCTTTAGATCAACTAGCTGAACTTGATTTTGTGCAGAAGAATCAGCAGCTGAGAAGGCAGAGTCTAGCACTCGGTTTCTTTGCTGTCTACTCTATGTTGGCGCTGCAATTTAAAAGAGCTTTTTTCACTCCTGGTGACTGGATGATCCGTGAGGTCTTCAAATGATTTGGCAGCTGTACTGTTGTTTGGAAAAGGATCCTTCTCAAAGCAATCCTCCTCCATGTGGGAGTCTGTGCTTGGATCCTCTTGGATAGTGTCCATTCTTTGGTGATCCAGTTTTGGGGGCCCTGCTGCCACAGACACGGGTACGATGGGCTGCAAAGGCTGGTGCCGACTTGCTGGGGGCACAACAGGGAAAGGTTTGATGATTCTGATGGAGGCTGAATCCATGCTGCTCAACATTTCAACGTTCTGCAAGAGATGAGCGGGTCATACATTAATCGGAAGAGGATGCTAAACATCTTCCTTAACAGCTTGCTTTATTATATCATCCGAGCAAAGTGTTCACAGAAGACCTGCCTCTAAGGACCGCTAACACAT
This sequence comes from Sibynophis collaris, assembly GCA_036250565.1. Classification (NCBI taxonomy): domain Eukaryota; kingdom Metazoa; phylum Chordata; class Lepidosauria; order Squamata; family Sibynophiidae; genus Sibynophis; species Sibynophis collaris. The sequence goes on from JANHFK010005671.1 coordinate 9,505, forward strand.
ATCCTGTACAGGTGGCAAGAGGGCAAGTCCTGAGAGAATTCTGACCCATACAAACCTCTGGACTTTTAATGGAAGATGACAATTTAAAAGCTTCGCTACAATGGGCTGTAGGAAAGTTGTATATAGTATGAAACTGCTTAATTTCTACAAGGTTACTTTTAAACAGGGAGGTATGATAAAGTTACAACTACCGTAAGATAAATTGAAATTAACTTAAGCTAAAATATAGTTGAATAAAATTAAGAAAGGATGTCTGTAGCCTATGCTCATGCAGGAAACACAAGGTATGCATAATCTCAAGTAACTCAGAAACGGTAGAGAGAGTTCTGAAGTTGTTATATATTGAGAATTTGATAGTTTGGCATGAACAAGTTTTTCCCGGAAATAATATCTTTTGGAATTGGATTGGGTTCTTGTAACCCAAGAGTGTCAAACTCAATTTCATTGAGGGCCGCAGTAGGATTGTGTTTGACCTCAGGGGGCCCGAGGGGGCAGCATGGCTGGAGTGAGCATGGTCAGGGTGGGCATGGCCAGCTCAACGTTACTCATGTTGGCAGCACCTGTGGTTGCCCGGGTGGGGCTAGATGATCGATTATCTCCAACGGAGGAAAGCAAGATAAAGGAGAGCGCCAAACCCTTGACCTCCAAAGGACCCACACCATCCCTCTCAGGCCACATGGAGGACCCCCAGATGGCAGCACAAGCTGTCCAGAGCCTTAGCCAGCAGAAGGCAAGTGACCAGCGTGGCCCACCTGAGCTCAATTTTTGCTGGCAGAGGTACCGTGGGTGGGTCCTTCACTGTTTCCAGGGTAACCTCACGGACTAGATCTAAGCACTGACTTTGACACCCCTGTTGTAACCCAACCTTGTAGCTTTTTAAAAACACAATTCAAAAACTTGACCTTATACTTACATGATTTATTTAAACTTTAAGTTTCCTATACAATATAGGTTGACTTTTTTGTTCAACTGAATATACATTTTACTAGTGGTCCTTGAATTAGGACAATTGAATTTGGGAATTTTGGTTGTAACTCATTGCAGTCATAAGTTGAGTTACCACATAACCGGACTCAATTTTATAATTGTTCTTATGATGGTCATTAAGAGAATTACCTGTCGATAAGCAAATCATATGGTCATAAATCTGAACCCAGCTTATTCAGTGGGTATTTTTTAATGTAGCAAAAGTCACAAACTGCTATCATGTGACTGCGGGATGCTGCAGCTGGTAGTAAATGCAAGCCAGTTGCTAAAGTGTCCAAAATGCGATTATAACGTGACTGCAGGGATGGTATGGCAGTTGTAATTCATGGATGGGTCATAAGTAATTTTTTTAAATTCTGTTTTAATTTTGAATTGTTGTTAAAGGACTGGTCATAAGTTGAGGACTGCCTGATGAAAACTTTATCCAGCAGAAGTTTGTTGTCAACAAATGCAGTACTAAAAGTATTAATCCAAGGAAACTTACACTTGGACCAAACAGAGATTTGGTGTTTTCTTCATATTGCCTGTCCAATTTCTTGTCCTGTTAAAAAAGGGGGAAATCACATCTTTATTTCTATAAACAAATCATTATTTTACAAATAATCAGAACTCATGGGTAGTTACGTCAATCATTAAGCAAGTTATTCTAACTTTGGAAACACTTTCAAATTGCCTAGTCAAGATGCTGCTTCTTCCTGCTTGAAAAAAAATAAAGGTGTTTTTAAATAATGATTTTTTTAAAAAAAACTCAAGTTCTGAAAAGGAAGCCAATTTTGAGGAATCAAAACATTCCCAAATTACTGGAGATGGGGAAGGAGTGGAATGAATAAACAGGGGATACTCTCACTGTGAAAAGATTGAAGTATCAAATGTGTAAATACTCAGCACTAATTTTCATAATTATGGACTCAATGTCTTTTACTATAAATTTACTATGAACTTTGTAGACAATTACATTTTCTTAAACATCTACTATTGACTGATCATTCATAAAATCGGACTTGAATTTAAGGCACCTGTTTAAATTAAACTTACCACACAATGTACTAGAATACTGAGAGGAATCCAAAATACCAAGGAGAATACAAGTACAGATCCTACTATGTTGTCTGCTAAAAATTTCCCTGTTTAAAAGAGAAAAGATACCAAATTCTAGCAATCTGAGAAATAAAGAATATGGAAAACAGTGCAAAAACAAATACAATGGGTAAATTTTATGTCTTTTTACCAATTGATTAGTGCAATGTGACAAAATAGGAACGTTTTATGTTGAAATAACTGAAGTGCCTTAGACATCAGGAAATAAATTATCAACTTTAAAGAGATTTTTCTACCAGTAAAGAATGGAAAATGGGAAGCTAGACATTTCTCCAGGGTATGCATTTCATACTGTCTTCTTATATGTCAATTTAATTAAGAAAAATCAGCAAAACATGGAAATGAAATACCAGTCATCTTTACCTTTGCTGGGTAAATAGTTACACAAATTATAAGCTTTCTTTTTTTTTGCATAACATTTAAAAAGTTGTCCCACTCCCCTTGGAAATACATACAAACCTGTTCCTTCAATTTGCATAGCCCTGTATGGCAATAGGATTGATGCCAATTATGAATCTATTATCGTAGCCAGAATTTCCATGATTGGATTATAAATCCAGAATTATTCATGATTAGATGGAGGAAAGACATGTTTGTTTTATTAAAACTTTAGGTGCATGAGTTAATACAAATATTTAAATCAGGTCTGTCCAAATCATGGCCACAAGCAGCCCTGGACAGCTAGTAGTGCAGCCTCACAAGATCGTAAACTTTTAACATTATGTGATTTTTAAAATTATTTATATACATTAATTATATTATATATTTTATATGCAGCCCAAGACTCAAGGGCAAGCCAAAAGGTTGGACACCCATGATTTAAATAACCAGATCAATATTAGATATATTCATGCCACCAAATTTATTGTCAAAACTGCTTTTTAACTATCACATTTCAAAAAGCAAACAGAACACTGCATGAAATAGAAAACAAGGCTTGAAAGTAAGACTTCAAGCAGTGGAAGATGCGTATCTTACCAAATGTATTGATGCTAAGCTGATCAATGAAAACCCAAAGTCGTTCAATCACATCCTGCACACGCTTATCACATTTGCCCTGTAAGACACAATGCTGGCTTAGAAAACCAAGTTTCCATCCTAGTGACAGAACAAGCTATCTGAAGAATAGTGAAAAACAGAAGAGTGCAACAAAATTTGGTAGCGAGTTAATTTTCTAGAAAACTGTACCATTCATCAATTTGAAATAAGAAAACTAAGGACTATTGGTGGCTTTGCAATTTCATTACAAAGCAGGCTTTGTTGCTGGGTTTTCTTTCCCATAATAACACCTCAAAATATGACAGAATAGAGGAGCGGGGGGGCTGATACTGGCTTGATCAGTTATTTAGACATCTTTATGCACAGTGGATTGTTTAGCTGGGACACTTCGCTTCCAATGCAAAGAACTGCTTGATATGGCCAAATTTAATTATCCTTTACAAATTTAATTATTTTGGCAACACCATGTACCAAAATTATTTATTTTTCTTTTTTTTTTCTTTCTCTCTCTCTCTCTCTCTCTCTTTCATACACCCACACGCCGACATACATTTTCCATGTAAAATGGAAAATACCTTAATTTCACTATAGATAAAATTAATTGAATGGTTGTTTCGATCTGAACACTCAGCAGGGAGCAACCCTTACAAAGGAGATCTAGGTAGCGGTAGAGAAGAAATTATTTGCTTGGAGGGCTAAATATAGCTAGCGCCAGAAAAATGGGCATTAACAACAAAAGGATAAAAATGCAATGGTCATCAGAAACATAACAAAAGCTACAGGATATGTGATCCTAGAACAAGGATACCTACCTAATACAGGTATCCTCAGTTAACAACTGTAATTAGGCGCCAGAGCTGCATCATTAAGCGATTAACAAGAGCAATGTCGCATGACTGTACTGACCACTGACAACAGTTGCACTTGTGGTTGTACGATGAATCTCACAAGATTTTTAGGTATGATGTCACACGATTACCATTTACAGCCTCCTGCTGGGTTCCCCACCGTGTTTGCTTGTTGGAAGCTGGCAATGAAGGTTGCAAATGGCGATCACATGACCATGGGAGGCTGCAATCATCTTAATTGCAAGCCAGTTGCCTAGCACCCAAATCACATTCGCATGACACTGGGAATGCTGCAACGTTCACAATTTAGAGGACCAGCCATAACTTTCTTTGTTTGGTGTCATTATAACTTCAACCAATTGCTGAAAAGAATGGTCATTAAACTGATACCTACCTGTGGTGCATTTTAGAACACACCAACAATGATCAAAAAAGAGGAATAAAGCAAACTCTAGAATGTGGGACCAAAATCCAGGGGCAGCTAAAAAGCGAATACACTCTGATCATGCATGCATACTCACATTCATGTCACAGAACCCCACGGTGCAGGGTTTTCCCTTCCTCAAATATAAGAAGTTCTGGCTGTCATCACGATAAGGGACACATTTCTTAGAGTTATCTCGACAACAGATTTTGCAGGAGTTGTCTATTTCTGAAATTCATTTAAAAAAAAAAAGTGGTAAGGAAAGGTTATTTTGGCTCTTAGCCATCTTATTTCACACAGGAAATCATTTTCTATTGTTAATCTCTCCCTGATTATACTTATCCAGATCATAAAGATGAAGTATTTGAGCACCACAACAAATGTTTTCATAAACTTAAAATACTGAGTGCAGCCCATCCAGTATAGCAAGAATAACTATGGAATTTCATTAAATCCTAGAGCAAAATGAAGCACAATTTGATGTCATACAAAAGCTTCCTTTTGTAACTAAACCCAAGTAAAACAGTGTTGCATTACATTGGATCTCCAAAACTAGGACCCACAGCAAACCAACAAACTTTGTCACACAAACAACAGGATACATAAGTAATCAGTGAAGAAATGTTTGTAACAGGAAACAGATCATTCTTCAAAAGTTTCCACTAATCTTCAAATCATTCTCACACATTGCTAGTTACTGGCCTTTTGTCAATTCTAAACTAGTTATCATGCATGATTAGGGATAGGGTAACTTCTGCATTTTCTGTCATATGTCATGATGGTCGTAAGTCGAGTTACTTGCATAATTGACCTAATTTTAATTTTTTTTTCAATGGTTCTTAAGTGAATGTAGAGGTCGTAAAGTGAACACAGTACTCATTAAATGAATCCATTGTTCACAATGGGTGCTTTTTTTATCAGAAGTATCTGGCCAAAAATGTAAATCACAATCAGATGACAGCTGGACACTGTAAATGGCCATGGATGTGGGTGGTTGCCAAGCTCCCCAAATGTGATCATGTGACTGGGGGACATGCCCATCAGAACTTTAAATCCAAGTTGTAAGTATTTTTGGGGTGTGTGTGTGTTCTGTTGTAATTTTGAATAGTCACTAAGTGGCCAGTTATAAATCGAGGACTACCTGTATTAGAAATCAAAAGATATTTGAAGGTGTCAGGAGAGAACAATATGATTCTTCCACACAAGGAAAGATTCTTAGCAGAAAGGAGTCCCAAAGAAAGCAGACATTATTTTAAAAATGGCATTCAGAAAGAATGGGGACGCCTGTGCTAATCCTGCTATTTTCATGGTTTCTTACACATACAGAGGACAAGTGGTATGGGACTTCAGGAAAATGTGGAGCTGTGATAACAGTGGGAAAGTAGAAAATCTGGGGGGAAAAAGCTCCATCTGTCCGCTTTGGACTGATTTGAGATGAGTGAAAATAGAGAAGGCCTCTGACAGGCTTCCAAAACTCCATTACAAACCCCTCACCATCTTCCGAGACTTTCCAAGACTCTCCGCTGCTCCCATTTCCTGACCTAGAAGGCCTGACCCCAGGCTCTGCAGAAAAGAGCTGCTTCTATGCCTGAAAGCTTTCCATGCAAGGGAGAACTTGGGAAATCTGGATCTACAATGGGAGAAGAATTTGCTAGTTTTCTGAACATCCAAAGGAATCTACAGAATACCTAAGAGATTTCACTATTTTTGTTTTGTTGCTAAGCAAGGAATCCTGATAAAGGACAAGGAAGAGAGCCAAGAAAGAGGTCTTGAAGTAGTTGCCCAAATGGGATATGAAGAGAAGGAAATAAATTCTCTAAGAGGGCCCACCCAACAAATAAAAGTACCTTTATCCTAATCCAGGGCCAGAAAACTTATTCTAAGAAAAACAGGGACTGTTTGCCTTCTGTCCTTAATTCTGTCCTCAATTCTGGGTAAGATGTTTCTTGAGAAGATCAAGGAAAACTTCAAGCTCAGAGGACAGGAGGCTGTCAGTACACTGAGGCACACTCTCCCTAACTGCTGCACCCATATTTATGCCCAATATTTATTGGTAAATTCTCCTTTGCCCTGTAGCTCCAGGAATCCATCTTCAATGGTCAAGGCCCTGGTTGAGGAGAAAACCCTAAAAGAAGAGCTTTCACTCAGAGACCAAAGGAAGCATTGGTCCAAAGGAAGCAGACAAGAAGGCTGAACTCACCATTGCAAGCACACGAACTGAGGTTCTTCTCCCACTTACAGAAAGGGACGCATTCACCATATTTGCATTTCCCCAAATCCACGCAGATGGTGTCATCCAAGGCATTCCCAGGGGGAGGACAATCACTACTATTCCCTGTAAGTGGATTTGACAAAATGGTGGCAGACATCAGAATAGGTATATTTGGGGGGAAATACACATCACTTTGATGATTTTCTACAGAGTGAACATAGATTGAGTTTGAGGTTTATCTCAGAAACTTCTACCATACTACTAAAAGGAAAAGCCGAGGTAAAGAACTGCCAAATGAAAGTATAATGTAAATGTTATAGGCTGAGCTTTGGACACTTTTTCATCACTTGTTTACCACCAAATTAAATTCTCTCTTTTCCACCAAAATAACTGAAAAGTCTAAGCAGACCAACATTTGTCTCAGCTGTATTATTCTGTGAGTAACCTGAGGAGAATCTTCCTTTTGCTTTATATTTTTATAAATATAAAGTTTCTTCATAAGATACTACTTCACAATCTATGTTTGTATAGAACAAACTAACCTCATGATTAGCATTTTCTCCTTTCCCCTGTATATCTGATTTTGGTGAAACTATTTAATATTACTGCAATGCTCTCTACGTGGGGCTACCCTTGGGGTCGATCCGGAGGCTACAGATGGTCCAGAATGCGGCCGCGCGGGGGATTCTAGGAGCACCAAAATGCTCCCATGTAACACCTCTCCTGCGCGAGCTGCACTGGCTGCCTGTGGCTTTCCAGATCCGCTTCAAGGTGCTGGTAACCACCTTTAAAGCGCTCCA
>JANHFK010005671.1:16972-27074 GCA_036250565.1 Sibynophis collaris
CCCAGCCGCAAGCAGCAGGGTGAAAACCGCCGCCTCCCAGCGCCCGCAGAGAACACGCAACAATACCCCCGTTTCTTTCCTAGAATGTGGAGCGTTTCTCACCCTGCTGCTTGCAGCTGGGATTCGGGAGGAGAATCGAGACCCCCTTACCCTGCCATTCACCAGAAACAAGCAGAGTTGCCCATGCTACTTTCCAGGCGCTGCGAGGCTGCACTTCTCCTGAATCCCAGCCACAAACGGCAGGGTGAGAAACGCTGCGCAGCCCAAAGAAAGCCCCAGAGGTTACAAACTCTGCTTGTTTGTTCTCGTGTTGCCGCTTCCCTGGCGGTGCCAGAATCAGCAGACTAGCTGGCTTGTGCGCATGCGTGCCCTGGAAACCCGGAAGAGGAATGAGCGATGTCTTGCGTCCTGGCCGACATGGCTCTGCGTGCCACCTTGGGCACATGCCATAGATTCGCCATCATGGAGCTAAGGGATCAAGCATGAAGTGCGGTGTTTGCTCCTAAATCATTTATCAGAACAAAAACTTTATACTAAAGCTACTTTCATTCCAGAATGTTAATAAGTGTGCTCTTGTGAATCTACAAATGGATCAGCTGCAATTATATCCATGCCTAAGCAGTCTGCATTGTTCAATATCCCTCTCCAAAAATCTATGACAGAAGGCAACATGCTGATTATACTGGATGCCACACCAACAGATGACCACACTTAGTGGCTTCATATAGACATTTAACAAAGGACAAAAGTTCTGAAGTGTCCTACATAGGAGGCATCTCTGGCTCAATTTCACACATACACTTGTCATCATTGACTGGGGCCATCCAAAGAAAAAGCAGAACCATTGGAACACTGTATCTCCCATTCACTCATGTGTTGGTTACCTAATGACTACAACAGTGCACACTACACTTCCCTGAAAGCCACTTGGAAGCTGCAGCTGGTCTAGAATGTAGCAGCCTAGGCAGTTATGGGCATGCCATGGCCTGTCTATGTGACATTTTTGCTCCATGAACTACAATGCTTGCCAGTAGACTTCCAGATGCAATTCAAGGTTCTGGTAATTACTTATAAAGCTCTTCATGGTATGAAGCCGGATTGTCTGTATCCTAACCCTTATAATTGCTATCCATTCCACATTGTCTGACAAGGTTGGCATGCTCCCAGTCCTATCAATTACACAATGCCAGCTGGTAAGAGCCAGGAAGTGAGGAAGTTGTCTATCAGGACACCCACACCCCCTGAAATATTTCCCCTGAGATTTGTACACTCCCCACTTTATTTATAAAATTTGTTGGCTGCCGATCTTACCATCAAGGTAACTCTGGGAATATCTTTTTCAAGCAATTTCTGTTTTGGAAACCTATGTGTCTTGGAATGCAAAATTCATAATTTATTAATAAAACTGTTAATTATATTAAACAATATAACTGTCTTTCCAAAACAAAATATACAGGGTGTGCTATTGAAAAATTGAAATTAAAAACAAAAATAGTTTAGAACTAAAGATAGAAAAATAAAGGACTTACCTGTGCAATAGGATTCCCCTTTACAGGTTGCATTGATAGCTTCCTGGCACTTCTTATCTGCACTTTCGAATTGGCATCCTTTGCAGCAGGGGCTGTTTCGATCACTAAGCAGATGGGCAAAAATAATAAAACATCTAAATTGATATGGTTGATTGCTGACACTATAGATGTCTACCTTAGGACCAACAAGCAGTGCTGTTGAGGTGCTTCCTCAATGTCTGCAGGCTATGGGAGTCTGGATGGGGAAGACCAAGTTTCAACTCACTCCACATTTTAAGCCTCCTCCCATGAAATCCAAATTTTCTCAACGGGGTTCTCCTGTCATACAAAGAATTGGTGCACATTTTTGGAGTTGCAACTCCTGTTTGAAGAACTGGCGTTTGTTGACTTTAATATAAGAAAACAAAAACCTCCTACCTTCATTTTTGTTCCTTCTGTAGCCAATTATTTTATTTTCTTTAGTTTGCTACTGCCTCACCTGCATTTTGCATTCGGCTTCAGCTTGCAGTCGGATGTGCAGCAAAGATCGTTCTGAAGATGCAAGAGGCCAGGATCACATTCCTCCCCTTCATCCACTCTGGAATTGCCACATACTTTGTTGGTCCGTTCTTTGAAGCACTCTGGGGCCTTGGCCTGTATGGTCTGAAGAATGGATGCTTTACTGCAGTTCGAAAACATCTAAAAAACATTACAGGAAAGTGGGGAAAATAATAGGTGTAAAATGCTGTCATTTGCAAATGTGGATAGTTGCAAACTTTGGTATAGAATTCGCCCACCTAAGGCCTCTGTCAGCCCCCCATTACATAATCAATTAGATCCATTAACCCAGGATTTTTCTGTCACAGTTCAGAACCAGAGTGAGTATTTCTAGCATCCATTTTGATTTCTACTACTTTATTCTTGATTTTACATATTTCCTTCTTTCCTTTCTTTTGATACCCTTCCTCAAACCAGTCCATATTTTAAAAAATGCAATGAAACACTGTAATATTTGCAATGGTAAATTAAACTGAAGTATAAAACTTAAAAGATCTATCCCCACATAAAGAGACATTATTTATACATGGAACAACGTAGAGATTAAAAAAACAAACCTTGTTGTTTTCATGGTCCCCGCTTACAGCAATAGGGTACATAACATATTTTCCTCCTTGATCTTCAGTGGGAGCACATTGTGGCATGCTATCAGGATCGTGCTCTGCCCCAAAATTATGTCCCAACTCATGAGTAGTAACTAAGTCAGCTTCCTGTTAAATGAAAACAAAATGACGATGTTATCTAGTTCTGAATTTGAAACGTCTGCAAGTAAAACCAAGCTCAGAGAGCACCAAGGAATCTACAAAGTAAACCGTTCAAAGTTAAACCCCAGAAGCAAAGAGGTATCTGAATATGTCCAGCTGTCCACTGTATACTGTAGTACACAACATCCTCCAGAAAAGCATCCAATGTAAATGGATAATGCTAATCAATTAGAATTCCCTGCAGCCTAAAAAGCAGCATATGAAATAAAGAACTTGTTACATAGATAAAAAAAAACTTAAGACAAACAATTATACCACAGATCAGTGTAACAAAAAGCATAACCAACTCAAGCAGAAAACATAAAAACCTTAAAAACATAAAGAAGGACTAAACCAGTACCATCCTCTCAGCAGACAACAGGGTTATGTAGGGCATACAGAACATTATGGGTACAAAAATCTAAAGAATTACTCGAGGACAAAGAAATCTACATTCCAGTAAACGTCAACCTAATAATAGAAACTGGACAACCTGATCAAGAAAACTCACAATGACCTAACCAAGAAAGGTCAAATCATTAAAAAAAACACCCAGTGGAAGATGAAAAACTGTGGACCTGTTCTGCCATGGTTCTGTGGACACCCAAAATATACAAGTCCAGCATAACTCTTCATCCAACTGTATCATTACTAACGAGGTCAATATACAACATAGCCAAAAAAATCCAGAACAAGCTTGTACATCTCGCAGAGGGTAGCGAATATTCCATTAATTCTTCACTACATTGTCTCCAGAGAGTTAAAGACCTAAACATAGAAGAAGATGCAATTATGGAAATATCTAGAATCATAAACCTCATTACCTAATTTCAATTTGATGGAAAAATCAGAGGAACACCCGTGGCATCACCACACGGATGACTCATAGCACAGACCGTAATGCAAGGTCTAGAAACTACAGCACTCCCACATTTATTTATCACATTAAAAAATGAACTAGAGAAGATACATGTAACGAACAACAGCATTTTCAAATGAATACAATTCACAAGGGAACCAAACAACAACATACTACCCTTCCTGGATATCCTCATCAGCAAAAGAAACAACAGCAAATTAGAAATGCAAGTCTAATCAACCCATACTAACCAACTGCTCCATTAACCAAGTAACAATCCAACCTCCCACAAGAGGAGCAGGGTAAGAACATTATTCAGACAAGTACAAATACACTGCGGCAATCCTGAACCCCAGAAAAAAGAAGCAGTCCCCCTATACAAAATCTTTCAATAAAATGGATACCCATGCAACTTTATCAAAAAGTGTCTAACCAGTCAACCCACCACAAGCTATAAAAAGAACACAGCAATATATCAAAAATATCTCATAAACAATCAACAGATTATTACAACCATCCAGCATCACTGTAGGACACAAATCAACAAAGTCCTTTATAACAGTCACTATGCAAGACAGGCAGGCAGGCAGACTAGCAGAGTGCATCCATGAAAACCAACTATCAGTCAGAATATACTCCTTATTCTCAGAAGACATGGACAGACTCATACTGTTGAGTGGGAAACTGTAGGCATTCTAGACCCAAAAGGTAAAGGTAAACGAGTCCCTTGTCATTGTCAACTGTAGGGGGCAGTGCTCATCTGTTTCAAGACCATTGAGACAGCGCGGTCTGAAGATGCTTCCTGAGTCATGTGGCCAGCATGATGTCACAGATGGTTACCTTCCCACCAAAGTGGTACCAACTCGGTTTCCCCAAAAATAAGACCTTTCCCAAAAATAAGACCTAGAGTGTTTTTTACATATGCGCCTAATATAAGCCCTACCCCCAAAATAAACCCACTTAAGTGCCTGCTCCACTGCAGCCACGAGCAAGCAGAAGAAGTGTGCCAGTGGCCATGCAGGGTCCTGCTGGAAAAGGCTGACGGAGCCACCGCTGCAAGGCAAGACAGGTGTCAGGATGTGGGTGGCCTGGTGAGGGGCACACAAGGCAGCTCTCCTCCTGTACATATGGAAAAAATAAGACATCCCCCAAAATAAGCTCTAGTGCTTATTTCGGTGCCAAAAGAAAATAAGACTGGTTCTTTGGGGGAAATACTCACATTTGTACGCTTTCCAACTGCTAGATTGGCAGGAGCTGGGGCAAGAATGGGAGCTCACCCCATCACATGGACCTCAGGTCTTCAACCTGAGTTGACAGCTTTCCAGCTGACAAACACAACATGTTAACTACTGAGCCATCCCATCCTAGACCAAGCTAAATCTAAAATGCTACTATATAGAAATAGGAAGTAAAATCCACACTCATTCGCACGGATGTTGGTACTTACTCGGATAAAGAAACATCTGCAAGCAAGATGTCAGAGAGCACCAAGAACACCACAGTTCAATCCTGAACTGTGACATATTATCTTGTATTAGAAGACAAGACTGCATTATAATTTTGTTCATTCTTCTGACTTCTACTTCTGACAATAGGACCAACAATGCTCCGAAGCCTTGTTATTATACAGTTGTTTGCAAACTTTTAGGCACACCTGGTTGTACATTTCAATAAATGCCTAAGTGAATAGAAGCTGACACAACTTCTACAAGGTATAAAGCTAAACACAACATCTTTCCACAAATCTGAATGCATACTATTTACATAGTGATGTGACCACCTTTTGCAACCTTCTGACAAGTGAAGTCAATGGGGAAACCAGGTTCATTTAACAACATTGTTACTAACTTAACAACTGTAGTGATTCAGTTAACAAATGGGGCAAGAAAAGTCATAAAATAGGGCAAAATTCACATAACAAATTTCTCACTTAGCAACATAAATTTTGGGCTTAATTGTCAGTCATTCGTCTAGTACTACCTGTACTTTCCCATGAAATATAATTACTGAACAATCCAATAATTTTAAAGAATACAGAATCAGCATTACCATAACGTAAGTTCTCTTCCAAGTTTTGGCAACCACAATTAAACAAAAGCAACCTTTTATTTGGTTAATGCACATACAATTCAGGTTATATTGCTTTAGGCATTCTTTAAGTTTTAAAATAAACTGTTTAACAAAATGCTCCATACTACCAACTACTTAATCATTATACTCTGATCCAACGAAATGTAATTGACAGTGAATATAATCATGATTAAGATTTTAAGCACTAAATTGGGCAAAAATGTGCAAATTAGAAGAAAGGGGACCTGGTTCCAAATGTTCAGAAGGATTTTGACAACAATTCAGTCAGCCTGACCCATTTTCCCCAGTTTAGCAGCTCGGTCACCATAGTTGGTAGGAAAGATCATCTTCAACAGCAAGAATCATCAGAAAATTAGACCAGAAAACCAATATTATTGATTTCCTTAAAATGGTATCCATAATTTGCAATACCTTTGTAAGGATTGTTTTGCCATAGTTCTTTGTGCTGGTTAAGCCACTGTTAAGATAGACAGCTTTTCCTGGTACTGAACTAGAATAAGCTAGGAAAGAGAAGATAAAAATATCAAGTCATTCGACACTGCTAGACCATAGTGGATACACGCAGCAGGATTCACAATTTTAGGAACACATCTTGACAAGTCTCTTTGACTGATGCTTCTCTCAATTATGCTATCTCACCAGGGAAGGGAATGAATATACACTGGAGTGTTCCTAGCTTGCAAACATGCCACTCTCTGTTGACTTTGTTTTAGGAGTTAATGCTTAATACCAATTTAAATTTAAAGAAACTAGATATTCTGGAAAATTCAAATCTCTTTTCAGCTTTGAGACTTTTAACAGAAAGTCTTTTGACATCTACCATGTTTCTATCCTGCCTGAACTTGCATTAAGTTAATACTAGAAAATAAATTACTAGCTTTTACCATGCATTTTATTTCCAATAATGCCTTTTGGCCCATAAGGCTGAAAAATGAAAATGATTGGAAAATATAATCTAGTGCATGTTTGGACATGTACACATCTTCCCGGGAAAAAAAATTGAGCAAGGGCAATAAGAAATTGAGGTAGCAGGTAGCATTCTAATAAAGCAATGTTTGTGGGATGAGTTTATGTTTCCCGTAACAGTCACTTTGTAAACAAGCAAGCCCATCTCCAAGCAGGCCTTTTGTGCAAGTGCCAGAACACAGCCTCAAACATTTCAAATGTTCCTCCTGGCCAAGAAGGATTGGAGACCTCTGCTATAGGTCCCCAGCAAAACTTAAGTACTTACAGTAGATACATACTTTTTTTTTTCTTCAGACATTTACATTCATTTCCTAGAAGAAAAGCCAAATCCAAGAAAGAGACTTACCTTTTGGACAGATGCCACCATGGCTGTTTGGTTTTTGAGATGCCACGTAAGCTAATCCCAGAGTACCCAAATCGAAATCTTGGTATGTAAACAGATGAGCAAGGCACACTTTAGCTGCTTTTTCAGCAATGTCATAACTGAATTGCTTTGGGGGGACAAATAAAACAAACACTTTTTAGTTTACAGATGCTTGTTCAATAAATTAGGAAAGGAGGTCAATAAATAAGAGATTTCACTTCTGGCATCACCAAGCAACACTTTTCTCTGATCCATTTTCCTTGCCCAAGTCAATATTTTGCCTGAGATTGTTTTTCTATCATAAATTACTCAGGATCACATAGTGAAGCATTCCAGAAAGGAAGTAAACACCCTATAATAGAATTTCGGCATAATGAGAATTGAAAAACAGTTAAGATATACTTGATAAAGCGTGCTGCATCTACATTTTTGCCACAGTTCTGAGAGTTTAGATAAGAATTTAATCTATTTTAAATCATGAGCCATATTTTAAAGCTATTTCCTTTGGGGGGGTGGGTGTTAAAATGTTTTTTTATGATGTAACGTTATATATTTATTCCTGAACTATTCAGTTATCAACTTCCTTAAATATGTTGTAATTTGGAGATCCCCCAATCTTAAGTGAGTCAAGAAAGAAATTATTTATACCTAATTTTATCATTTAAAATGCACACGCACACACAAAAGCCTACCTCTAGCAGCTGCTTGACTTCCCAGGCATCCTTCTCTTCATCAGGCTGACTTTTTGCCATGTTATAGTGTTTTTGTTTAGAAAGTAATTCCTCTGGCTCACTATGAACAATAATCTTTATTAAACAGAAATGAAATATTTAGAAACTTTGTAAAAACAGAAAAAGGGTTCAAAATAATGCTTCAGCTTTTTAATGAAGAGAAAATACCATTACTCATTAGCAAAGGTGCATAGCAATTCATACACTTAAAATTACGGTATGTTACAGTTTCCCCCCCAGCAAACTATCACTCAAACAGAAAGTTTCTAAAATGATTTATTTGGTGAAAGAAAACATATTTATGTTTCTTGGGTAAAATAAACATATCCAAACAAATCCTTCAGCATAGCAAGCCCATATCAAGCTTTTAAATTTCAGTAGCTTAAACCTAAATCTCAACAATTCTAAATTTGGTAAATAAATACTTTTAGAAGGTTGAATAGAATTTGTAACTATATCCAGTAAGACTGATTTTAAAGAGAAAACATTCCTGTAGTAACAATGGCAAGAAAATAATCGGAACATTGCCAGGCATATGCTACCTTTATTATTTTATATGGGAAAGATTTGTTTTTTACATATCAAATATTGACTATCTGGTCAGGATTTCTGTTGGCAATGAAAAAATGGATTAATGACACTGCTCTTTATTAATAAAAAATAAATATATTTGATGCAAAGTTTAATATGAAACAGCATAATTCACCGAGGCATATGCATTCATTACTTCACACAAATATAGTCGGTGCTATAAAAGAGAGTTCCAAAATTAAAACTCTAACTAAATTAGAACAGTATACCAAAAAAGAAGTGCCTAAAGGACAGTTTTTCATGGCTAGACTTTCCCAATTTAAGCAAGATTTGCTGTAATGAGAGAGTGGAGGTGTTAGCAAGGAAGACAACTGTAATGCGTTTTCCCCTTCATGATTACTACAGTAGTCAATTTTTTTCTGACTGAAATACTCCCAGCTCATCAGGTCTGTTGTAATATCCTCTCACATGGCTTTCTACTACTATCTACTAAAAATGAACATTTGGAAAAATATGATAAAACAAACATTGCTGAATTTTGGGGAGATATTACAGCAGAGATAGAATGCCCTCTTCACACGACAAGCTCTAATTTTAATTTTTCTAATTTATTGTAGGGTAGTAATTTATGCTTACTCTCTTGTTGTTGTTTTTTAATAACCAATGCTTTTCTTTAACAACATGTAAATTTAAAGTTAAGGAAAGTTTTCTGAATATGTTTTTAAAGTAAGTAGAAGCACCAACAGTTTTTAAAAAGTATATACCAAGAAAGATTTTCCTCATTAATAATGCCTGTGGCTGCCTCGCTCCTTGTTGTGTTAAGTTACTACCTGGCTACTTCATCTGCATTTCTATTAGAAAGAAAAAGGGGAAAGAGAATAAAAAAGAACTATAGGATCATCATAATTCATCCCATGTTTTGCATGTATCACACAGTACAGTTAAATTATTCAATAAAATATTGAACTGAATGCACTCTGGCATCCAGCAAGTGTTCACATTTCTTCTGGGAGGTATTTTAATACCTGTTCTATCTGTATGCCATATCCTTTGAACT
Source organism: Sibynophis collaris (assembly GCA_036250565.1). Lineage (NCBI taxonomy): Eukaryota > Metazoa > Chordata > Lepidosauria > Squamata > Sibynophiidae > Sibynophis > Sibynophis collaris. The sequence goes on from JANHFK010005671.1 coordinate 26,381, forward strand.
GGGCGTTGTCCCACGAGGTATTGCGATAGATGTCATCCACTCTGTCTATTAATTCAATCTAAATGTAGAAAGGAAAACAAGTGATTCCAGTCAGCCCATATCATTAGAACCTAACATTGTGGGCTATTTATACATAAATGCACGTTCTGTGCATGAGAAAGGAATAATAGCATTCTACTAATTTAAGTCATTGGATTTGTTACATTTGTATTACACTAATCAAGCAGGAGTTCAAGGCAGCATTCATATATGAAAGCCCACTTTGGTGTAATGATGAATGTGCTGGCCCAAAGCCAAGAGACTATGAATCCTAAGCCTCCCTTATAAAAATTGCTAGGTGACTATGGGACAAATTGCTGTTGTGGGAAAAAGAGGAGGCAGGAATGTTAGTATGGTTGCTGACCTCAGTAGTATATAAAAACTGTGAAATAAAATAATAATACTGTTTCTTTCACATCATTTTTCTCCATAAAAATGGAGGTACGTTGGACTAAAGAATGTAATTGGCACAAACTCACAAACAGGTGAGTTTGTGCCATTTACAAGAAACATATAGGTAATCATTGACTTATGACCACAATTTAGCCCAAAATTTATGTTAAGTGAATCACTGTGGTTTTATTTATTTTTTTATTTTATTTTAATTTGATTTATAGGCCGCCCTTCTCCGAAGACTCAGGGCGGCTTACAATGT